>QKWP01000128.1:136405-158713 GCA_003550325.1 Gigaspora rosea | reverse complement strand
TTTAAATTTTTTTAATTTTTTTTTAAATTTTTTTTTTAATTTTTTTTTGATATTTTTTTTTAATTTTTTTTTTAATTTTTTATTTTTTTTTAAATTTTTTTTTTATTTTTTTTTTTAATTTTTTTTAATTTTTTTTAATTTATTTTATTTTTTTTTAATTTTTTTTTAATTTTTTTTATTTTTATAATGTATTTACGTTTTTTTATTTATTATTTTAATTTTTATTTTTTTTTAATTTTTTATTTATTTTTATTTTATTTTTATACGTATTTATGTTTTTATTATTTAAATTTTTTAATTTTTAATTTGAATTTTTTTCGGTTTTCACAGATAAACACTGAATGTAGTACAGGTAGCACAAAATTCTCACAGAATGCATAGACGCCAATAATGTAAATTAATCAAGTTGCAATTAAGTTGTTCATTGTTATCAAAATAGAATTGTAAAGATAAGCGAAAGACGTTCAAGAAATTGGGGTATGTTAGATGTTTTTTTATTCTTACTATTCTACTACGAGAAAGTACTTACCCCAAATATTTTTGAAATATGATAATCAAAGGTATACGGCAATAACTCTGTTCATTCTAACTTCTGTACTTTTCGTTAACTTTTACAGATATTCTTTGATAGATTTTTTGCGGCTCGTTTCGGTGTGTAGTTAGAGTGGACTGGGCTTTAGGGTGGGTACTAAAAAAAACCCCATTAGTACACTTCAAAATATATATATATATAAATTAAATAAAAAAAAATACTATTGTACTAACTGTCTGTTCTAACTATTGTGCTATGTTCCGTCAAACGATCATTCTAAAGAAAAAAACCCCGTTAGTACTGCAAAATAAAAAATAAAATAAAAAAAATACTATGGTATTGTATACTAACCACATGTGCTCCATTCATTCTAACTATCGCACTAAGTTCTGTCAAATATTCGTTCTAAAGAAAAAAACCGTTAGTACTGCAAAAATAAAAATAAAAAAAAATACTACAGTATCGTACACTAACCATGTGCCAGTCCATTTTATCACGCTACGTTCTGTACTAACAATCTAAAAAAAAAATCCATTAGTACTGCAAAATATATATATACAGTATATATAAAAAAAACTATTGCTATCGTGTCCATTCTAAATATTATGCTACGTTTCGTCAAACAATCATACTATGCTCGTTCTAAAAAAAACCTGTTAGTACTGCAAAATAATAATAATAATAATAAAAAAAAATACTGTCGTATACTAACAACAAGTTCTAACTATCGCACTATGTTCTGTCAAACAATCGTACTATATTTTAAAGAAAAAAAACTGTTAAACCTGCAAAATAATATATATAAAAGAATACTATATATACCAATTGTATTACCGGTATGTTCGCTCTAAAGAAAAAAACCGTTAGTTGCAAAATATATATATATAAAATACTATCGTATACTAAATGTCCATTCTAACTATTGCGCTACATTCTGTCAAACGTTCGTTCTATGAAAAAAAAACCGTTAGTAAAAAAAAAAAAAAAAATATGTCCATTCTAACTATTGCGCTACATTCTGTCAAACGTTCGTTCTATGAAAAAAAAACCGTTAGTAAAAAAAAAAAAAAAAAGGGTTATTGTAATTTAATAATTACAGAATTACAATACATATAAATTAGTTACCCGACTGTTACCTGGGTAATTGATTCGAATCACCCCACGACACAAACGCGTAAAAACTTGTGTTGTTGTTGCACTAAAAGTGCAAATATGGTTATGCGGCGTTACATCCGGAAAATGCAACAACTATGTTTTTGATATTTTTATTAAAAATGTATCAAAAACGTAGTTATGGTTATCAAAGAGCATAAAAGTATGAGTCTGTCGCTACGCTCCAGACAATCATTAATATATAAATATTAATAATGCAGCTAATTTATAGTTCATGACAGTTTTTAGTTTAATTAAATTTGGTTTAAACTATATAATGTTCAAACTGTCTGATAGATATGAATAGCTCTGTCTGAGTTCAGTTTGAGTTCTGGTTTAGTCTGGTCTGGGTCTAAGTTCATTCCAAATAACAATACTGGTTACAACTACATATTACTATATATTAAATATATGGCATGTGACTATGACAAGGTATTTTAATTATAGTCACACCTCTAAACAATTACTATAATAGAGCATGACCAACTTGGTAACTATAGAAAGGGAGACTGTAGTTGTTTAGTTGTTTAGTTGTTTAGTTGTTTAATTGATTAGTTGTTAGTTATTTAATTGCTAAAGTTATATAGTTAATTAATTAATTTTTGATTAATTACAAATCGTTATTATATGGTAAAATCTAAATTCTACTATATAAATCAATTATTGGCACTAAAATAAACTTATTCATAAGAATATTGACTTGCAGATTTGTTATTTTAGTCTAAACTACAATTTTGTAAAAATAGATTTTTATTTTTTTTATAATATTAAAAAGTTATTTAGTTCAAATTTTATATAGTTTATATGTAAAACCAAAATTTTACATTTATTATATAAAAAAATTATTTATAACCACATCTCTCTAATCTAACTTCTTTCTAATCCAAATGCTATCAAACTCTCTTTAAACTAAACAAAATTTTCTAAAATATTTGTAAAGTTTATTATAAAGTTTGAATTAGCTATATATAACTTTTTGAGAACTGAACTTTTTTAAAATTTTACATAGTAAAAATTAGCAGTCCTAGCAGTTCAAAATAAAAAGGGTTAACTGTATACTGTATATATATTTAACCAATTACAGTTTGGTTATACAAAAATTAGCCAATCAGAATTGTTATAAAATTCTGGTACTCCCTAAAAAAATTGGATACTTTTTGCTGTTCTATACTGTATTAATAAAAATTTGTAAAAAATATTTAATAAAATTTATTTTTTTAAATGAATTTAGCTATAACTAGTAATAATTATTACCAGAGTGCTAATATTGCAAAAATGTACTAAGTAAACAGTATTAGATACTCTAATTAAAAATGTTTAGAACATTTAAAAACTTTACAAAAACTAAAATTAGAACCTTATTAGTTAGGAAAGATGTCATACTAAATAATAAATTATACTAAAATCTTAATAAAAATATAAAATTACTATAAACTTTAAGCTCAAGTTTCTTTTTAATTTACTTATTAACTTATTTTTTAATTTAGAGTTAAATATATTAAAAATAGTAAAATAAAGATAACTTTTTAAAGTTTTGCAAAAATTAAAGATTTTGCTAGTAAAATTTCATGAAAAAAAGATTTGCTAATTTTAAAAATTTTATTATATACAAAATTTTATGCTAAACAAGTTTATTTAGTAGCAAAATTTAGGTTATTTTAACAAGAAAACAAGTTAGCTATATAGAGGGGGTCAGTAGAAAAGAAACAAATCTATTAGATAAATTTGACCTTTTTCTACTAATTTCTCATATGCTAAAGTTTAAAATTTTTGGTTTACAATATAAACCCTTTTTTTTGTCAAGATAACCTGCTTTAGGCTTTTAAATAAACTTTTTCAGCATGTAATTCTACTTAAAATAAAATCAAATGTATTTTCTTGTTTTACTAAGTAAAAAATAAAGTTAAAAAAATTTTATTTAAAAAATTTTTTTCTAATTTTACCTATTTTTCACTTAGTAAAAGGTTTAAAAAATATATTTTGATCTTATTGTAAGTAGAATTATATGCTAAACAAGTTTAATTAGAAGTCTAAAGCAAGTTATCTTGACAAAAAAAGGGTTTTGTATTACAAACCAAAAATTTTTAACTTTAGCATATAGCTAACTTGCTTTTTTGTTAAGATAACCTAAATTTTACTACTAAGTAAACTTGTTTAGTATAAAATTTTGCATATAATAGTATTTTCAAAATTAGCAAATCTTTTTTTTTTATAAAATTTTACTAGCAAAATCTTTTAAAGCTAGGGTATCTTATATAATGTTACATATATGTAATTTTATGCAGATCACAGATTCAGCTTCTATAAAAGATTATACAAGCTCAGAACTGTTAAAGAATTTAACCCATGGTCTAATATTGTTAAAAAACAATTTTTTCAATTGTTTAAAAATTGTGTATTTGCTAGTAAACAGTTTTTCGTTAAACAACCTGTTTAAAAAAAGGTTTGTTTAGAAACAATATAGTATTAAGTTTGTGCATATGGCTTCAAAATTGTGCATGTCAAGTAAACTATTAAAAAACAGCTTTTTTCTTTAACTTTTACAAGATATAACTTTGGTCACTTGTTTATATCCAATGATATTATAAAAATTGGTCATAATTAAGAATTTTTTGAAAGTTTATTAGAAACCTTTCATATTTATTAAGAGATCTATTTATAGATTAGACAATATTTAGAACTGTATTAAATATAATATATAATCTATTTGGAAGATTAGATTTTTTGTGCGTAAGTGTTTGTAACAAGTATTTAAAACTTATTGCAAATAAAATTTTTATTATAATATGAGTAAGATTGTATAAAATAAAAAAATTAAAAATTTTAGCTTTTATACGTTTGTAGGCATAAAATAATTTGATTGGCTAATAAATAATAAATTACTATTTTAGATTAGCTATACAAATAATCTACAATATGAAGCATGTCCATTATTTTGCTATATTGCAAATCATATGAGATACTCTACCTTAATTTTTGCAAAATTTTTAAAAAGTTATTTTAAGTATTTTTATTCTACTGTTCTTAATAATATGTTTAATTCTAAAATTTAAAAATAAGTTAATATATAAGTTGAAAAGAAACTTGAACTCAAAGTTTATAGGAAATTTATATATTTTATTATATGTTTTATTATATATTAGTACTCACATATGGGGCGCAGGCAATAGAAACAACCCATTTTTACATATATTTTATTTTGAGATTATTGAGTTTAATCATTTGTTTTGATTTTTGGACTGATCCGGGATTAATCAAATTTTATGATTTTGATTGTTTAAATGTAACATGTGACTATCAGGTAATATCGTGATGTGTTGGCTCTATGCAGCCTCATGTAATTTTTCTTTAACATTATCTTGATTTTTTATTATGCAAATCGACTTTTATTTTTAATTGAAAAATGTCAACCACGTCAAATTTATATAAATCTAATAAAAACTCGATTTCAAAAAATTTGTAAAAATGAGCTGTTTCTATTGCCTACGCCCCATATAAGGGGTATCTATAACTAACTAACATTATACAAGAGAGAAGGGTCTTACAAAATATAATATTTTTTTAATAAATAAGTGAGTTAAAAAATATAATATATGGGTGTGGCGACTTAGGGAAGTTGGTAAGTTGTCACCCCCATACGGCAGGTCTAGGGTTCAAATCCCACTGGTGCCACTTTGAAAAAATAGATCTGTGTTCTGGTAACTGCTTATCATTGATCGGTTGGGTATATTACCTGTAGCCTTGGTATACTATCTCGAATGGGAGCTTTTGGGTGTAGTTGTGTACCATTATACAGAAAAAGCCAAGAAACTGGAGAAACAGAAACCCATATGGAAAGTCCCGAGTAAGGAGGTAACAATGATCTTTGACGGTGCTACCAGAACTAGAGTATAGAAAACCAGACCTGGAGAACTGAACGATAAAAGACCTTCGGAGGAGAGGGTCCACCAACCTGGCCGCCGGAGACGCACCGGAGGAAAAGGACCTATGTTACGGAAGTAGGTACCAAGAGAAGAAAAACCATATAGCACCTAAAGCCAGGTAAATCGACCCTTCCGGGCTAACTGGATTGGATGTTTGGGGTATTCGGAAAAGGACCGGTATGAAGGAAAAAGTAGGTACCGGGGTCAGAGTGAACCTTACAAGGGCAGAAGTAGGTAACTCAGGGGTTCAAGGGTACTACTCTGACTACAAGTATTGGCCTCGGTTAAAGCGCTGTTACTGAAGCATAGGTAGATACCTGTGTGGAACAAGGAGCTATCCTACCAAAAGTCAGCTGTTGGGTGCAATCCCCTCACCGCAGTTTGCTGGCCCTCCGGGGCTAAACGCAGATATGCTATTCTTGGGGCTTAGGTTCTTGGGAAATGTCGACCTTTGAAAGTATTCTTGAATAGAGTCATGTAATTCTTAACTAGAATTTCCTATAAGGGTGCTGTCAACGGAAAGTCAAGTTGGAGGTGGAAGTTTACAGTGGAACTTGGGGGTTAGACTTAGTAGACGGTATCTGGGTAAACGGGGTACAGTGAGGCATATTGAAGAAGGAAAAAAAAATATAATATAATTTTTTATAAAAATTTGTTTAAAATTTGATCTAGATATTCAAATTAAATAATTTTGGTACCAATTAATTCATCTTAGTGAGAAGAATTAAATAATACTTAATTAGCAATCCATATAAGAACTATAGTATTATTATATAGTTACTATAGCGCAAATTACTATGTATTTTATATAGTGATGAAATCTTTTTTTCCTCTAAACATATAAAAATTTTATATAGTTGCAAATTTTAAATTTTAAATATCTTATAATTTACTTAATTAATTTTAATAATTTTATTATATTATATATAAAAACATTTTCTCTACATTTCTGCTTAGTAAGTCAAAATATATTAGCATAATAAAAAAAATATTTAGCTATAGAGGAAAAGAAGATTTCATAATATATATAAATTTAATAGTAATTTGCGCATATAGAATTCTATCCTTCTTAGGCGAATTGGCAATTAAATCTTTTATTTGGATTACTAAATCAAAGGTTATTAGCAAAATACTATTGGTCATATTTTTTTATAAAATTACTATAAAACCAATAGTTTTTTGTGAACAATTATTATAAAACACACTTATGGTATTTTATCACCATAGGTAAATTAGATTTGCAAATCTGTGTAACAAAAACAAAAAAATAAATATTTACAATACAAAAAATAAATTTTAATTACTTTAGGGTTAGGGTAAGACCTGGGATTTTATTAGAGCATTAGTATATACAAAATTTAGCAAGGAATTTTTTTTATTAGAGACCCAAAGGTGGTTTCATAAGCAAAATTTAGAGATATAGATGTTTTTTTAAAAAAAATAAACAAAAAAACAAAATTTTTTGTTACACCTGATCTTAAATTTTGATTGGCTATTCTAATAGTTTTGTGTAACATAGTGTAAAATACCATAGATATGTTTTAGTAAAACTCTTTGTGAACATCTTTTAATTTAGTGATCAAAAAAATGAATTTTGTACTATTCATTTCTCTCACAGAGATGAATCAATTGGTACCAAAATTATTTAATTTGGATTACTGTGTTACAAAATATTCAAGTTTTTGTAAATTTTTATAATATATAGATTTTAACAATTTTTTTATATAGTTTGGAGGGTCAAGAACTACTATATAGAAGCATATAACATTATTTATAGATGCCCTCTATACAGGTATAACATTTTTCCTGACTGTTATATTTAATTTACATTATACTTTATAAAAACAAAATCTCTATAGCTGCACTCTAACTTTAAAAATAGTTAGAAATAGTGATAGTGATGATTAGTTACAGTAGCTCTTTTACAAAAATTTTACTTCTTGTAATTTTATCTAATGAAATCTAATAAAACTTTTTAGGATTAAAGTAATATTAGAGAGTAAACTCATTGATTAATATAAGCTAGTGCAAAAAAATTTGTACCTCAAATGGCTTTGATTAAAATATTTTTGTACAAATTAACTATTAACTATTTTAATTTATTTAATTATTAGGTTATGTATCAGATTATAAAAAATAAAATTATTTTGATAATTTTATTGATAAAATAAAAAAATTTATTAATAGTAACTTTTTTTAAAAATATTTATATATAATTTACTATAGTGATTTATATATATATATACAATATATATATTATACTAGTGGTGTTCATCACCAGTAAATACAAATTATAATATGCAAAAAATTTTTTTGCCATTAGAATTAGAGTTAGAATTCACATTAAGGTTTGGGTTAGAATTAGTATATACCAAAATTTTGCAAGGAATTTTTTTTGTTAGAACATAAAGATAGGTTTCTTAGACAGAATTTTTCAATATAGACAACTCACATTTTTTCAAAAAATTCAGATTATACCTGATCTTTATGTTATACAAATTTCATAAATTTTGATTGATCAAAACACATGTGGTATTGAACACTAGTAGTGTGCTTTATTAACATCCTATATATATATATTAAAAAAATCAAATTAGCTTGTTTTAAAGTTTAATTTTTCACAACTAGTAATTTAATTTTGTTCAAATTTTAACTATATTTTATTAATGTACTTGCATAATACAAGCTTATATAACTGTAGTGAATTGACCCGTCTAAAAAATCTTCACCCGGGTTACCTGATGGGTGACCTGTCGGGTCACCTGGGTCAATTAAAAAAATCTCTGGTGGCTAATATGACTAGTGATCTAACCTAGGTGGGTGTAATCTATAGTTGGTGGTAGAATTAATTTTACAAATTAATACGGTTATAGCATTGCTATATTTTTTGCCGTAATTGCTGTGAGCTGTAAAGCCATAATGCCGTAATGCCATAAAGCCATAATGCCATAACGCCGTAATGCAGAAATACTATCTGCTATAATACCGTTTATTAAATTCTGTACTGCATTATAGTTTCCTTTAAATAATATACTATTAAATATTTTTTGAATTTGATTCTGTTAACATAATTGATTTTGTACTAATGATACCTGACGAAACTCACGTGACCTGATGAAACATAATAGTTTTATCATTTCGTCAGTGACGAAACTATGACGAAACTTATAGTTTCGTCAGGCAAAATAGTTTCGTCAAGCATCTATATTTTGTACATGTAATAACTATGACTAAAGGGGTAGGTCTAGGTTTTATTTTGACTTAAACGTTGTGATTTATTTTTTTTGCCAATTAGACCAGTCTATAAGTCATTGTTTAAAAGACTAATTGATAGGAAATGACATAATTATTAATAGCATTTATGGCTTATATATGCATACATACTTACGTGTTTAAAATTTATTATGACTATTGTATTCTGCTACAGAATACACTTTAAATAACTTTTATGTTACCGATTAATTAATGTAAATGAAATGATTGTATTGCAAATAATAACATATTCATTAGTTTCCGGTTTGGAGTGACTTAATTACTTAATTATAACATTATAATATTATACCATATTACGGTATCGCATTGTTACAATATTATTGTGACATGGCATTGTGGCATTATGGAATTGCGGCATTATAGAATATCACGTGAGTTCTCTTAGAATTTGCATGATCGATATAAATTTGCATTAATTTGTATCGGGTCTCTGCCTATGGGTGACTCGTGGGTTGACTCACTGGTCACCCGTAGGTCAACCCACAGGTCACCCGCGAGTTGACCCACTCGTTCTCACCCGAGCTGTTACAACTTGACCCGTCACCCTCCCATCCGCGGGTGACCCAGATGATACCCACCTGAGTCAAAACACTATATAACTGTATACTAGTTGCAAAATTATTTAAAATATTTTTTTAAAAAAATTATTTTTTAAATTCAGCAAATTATATATAATTAATTATTAAAATAAAACAATATTAAAATATAATTAGTTAGATTAAAACTTATTTTATTTGATAAAAAAATTTTTAATAAATAATCAAGAATATAAAAACTTTTCTTAGATAAAATTTTTTGAAGAAGTTTAATATGCTTCGCATGAGTATAATGTGCTTGTATATCGCACCCTAATTTGATTGGATAAATTTGCGGATCATTATTTTAAAAAAAAATAATCAATTTTTGTTAAAATTCTTTAGACTAAGAATTAGTCTAAGAAATTTTAAAAAAAAAGTTTTAAAATTTTTTGTGCCTATATGCAAAATTTAGTACTGAACAAGTTTACTTAATCGAATTAGAAAAGTTGTCTTAATAAAATTTAGAGAAATTAAGGGTGTGGCGACTTAGAGAAGTTGGTAAGTTGTCACCCCCCAAGTGGCAGATCTTGAGTTCAAATCCCACTGGCGACGCTTTTGAAAAAATAAACCTGTGTTCCGGTAACTATTTCTTGTCGATCGGTTGGGTACATCACCTGTAGTCCTTGGTTACCATCTTGAATGGGGCTTTTGGGCGAAGTTGTGTCTCGTGACACAGACAAATCCAAGGAACCAGAGAAACAGAAACCCATTTGGCAAGTCCCGAGTAAGAAGGTAGCTCTGATCTTCGACGGTGCTAACCAAAACTGGAATATTGGACCGAAATCGGGGAACCGGACTTTGTCCTTGGGGACAAGGTCTACCAACCTGGCCGCCGGAGTCGCACTGGAGAAAAAGGACCCATGTTGAGGAATTGGGGACCAAGGGGAGAAAAACCATAATGGCACCTAATGCCGGGTAGATCAACCCTTCCAGGCCAACTGGATTGGAAGTCTGGGAAAACGGTGAAGGACCGGTAGGAAAGTGATGGTGGGTACCGGGGTTGGAGCGAACCTTATAAGGGCAGAAGTAGGTAATGGTAGCGGTTGGGTATCCCCTGACTGCAAGTTGCTTGCCTCGGTGAGTGCGTAAGTTACCGAAGTGTAGGTAATACCTGTGTGGGACAGGGACTGCTCTACCAAGTTTACTTGCGATGATAAATTAGTTCTAAAGGGATGTAGGTAGCATCCGGAACTGTCTTCGACTGACTAATGTATCGGAGGACTGTACTGGTAATCACAAGTAGGATTGACATGCGAGGCTTGGACCAGAGGGTTTAAATAGGCAATCCCCCTAGTCGGGTTGTAGTTATGGCAACTAGTGTAGAACCTTCGGGCGGACTACTTAAATTAGACAACCAAAAGTTGTACGTGTGGCTAGTTGTACTCTCATTCAATGTAATTCAATTGTAGGTGCGCCCAAAGAGGCGCTCTTGATCCACAGACTTGATTAAATAAACTCTCACCCAAAGCAGGAACTTTGACAAAAAAAAAAAAAAAAAAAAAATTTAGAGAAATTGTCAAAAATGAGTTAAAAAAATGAAAAATTGCAAATATCTCAAAATTTGATAAGACAACCTTTCTAATTCAACTAAGTAAACTTGTTCAGACAAAATTTTGCATATATGTGCAAAGAAATTTAAGAATTTTCTAGTAAACCTTCCAACCTAACCCTAACCTAAAAGTTTTTACAATAATTTGTTTATTTTTTTTTAAAATAATGATCTACAAATTTAGCCAATCAAATTAGGGTGCAATATATAAGTACATTGCAGAGTGCGAGATATGCATTTATTCTTTTTTGAAATACAAATTTTTTGCACCAGCCTATATTTTTGTAGAAAATCTATAGTGTTGGTAATAATCATTACTAGTTATTTTAAATATATTTTTTTTTTTGCTATTGTTTAAATTTAAAAATTATTTCTACTATAATTTCAATTATAAAGTAACTTAATATATAAGAAAAAATGTGCTTGTCACCGGCGGTGACATGCCTCTGTGTAATGTATGATCAAAACAAATATAAACATGTGTAAATTTATTTTCGTTAGGGTTAGGGTTAGGGTTTGGGTTAGGGTTAGGATTAGAGATAACTATATAGTAAAATTTCACGAGGAATTTTTTTTTACTAGAATAAAGAGTGGTTTAATAGTCAAAATTTTCAGCTATCGTAATATTTTTGAAAACGGAGTTTTTTCACTTCATTTTCATGTTACACAATCAGGTATAACATTACACCTGCTCTTGATTCCTATTGGCACGGTTGGCACAGGATTGTCATCGCCAGTGACAAATAGATTTACTCAATATATTACTATATCAAATATATATAAATTAAAAGAATTGCAGAAAAAATATAATTAGAATTTACTATTAACTATATATACCTCTTTTTCCAATATAATAGTATATTGACTAACCAAATTTTATCTTTTATAAACTGTATTTTTATTATAATATTTAAATTTTATTAACCCCAACTGTAATTTTCTTAACAACTACTAATACAAGTTGTATAAAATTTTTGCTATAGATATAAGTGATATTGGCTACAATATACAGTTGAACCAAACTGGTATGTATAGTGGACAAGTTTTGTATTAGTATTGAGAGACTTTCATATTTGAAATCATTATTAGATTCATATAACAGAAATGGACTTGGTGGATTAACTTTTTATCAGATTTGACAGGTTATTAGTTTTGACAGAATCAGTTTTGAGAGGCTTAACTGTACTAAAATTTTATGCAATTTGGATCAGTAGTTCTTAAAAATTATAAGCAAGTTTTTAAAAAAATTACTTATAGTTTTTAAGCAATTTCTCAAAACATACTAACTCAAATTGTATAAAATTTTAAAATGTAATAGCCCAATATTATTTCTATAATAAAAAATTTATCTAATTTGGATGAGAAAATTACAGCTATATAATAATTTAATTTATATATATACAGTATATTATTATAAAATATTATATATATATTATCAGCTTTACTAAACTGCACTATTGGTGCTCAACACCACAATGACTTTTACCAACCAAATTTTTTAAATGCAGTGTAATGTAAAGATCAGGTGTAACATAAAATGTTTGTTGTATTGCTATTTTTTTAAAGTACCTTCTAACTCAAAATTTTATTTATAAAATTATGAAACCACCTTTTTTTTAAAAAAAACTCCTTATAAAATTTTACTATATACTACTATGCCTCACCCTAACCCCTAACTATTAACTCTAACTTAACATTTATCAAGTTTAATTTTTGATTATTTTTTTTTGATTATTTTTTGATATTGATCTTCACACTACACCACATACTGGTGTTGAGCCCCAGTGTTTCGATTTAGTATTACTGTATATTATTAGATAATATCATCTATATATATTATTATATAATATTATATATATATATCAGGGATGGTAAATGATCTGGTCATTTACCTACTTTGCAAATGATCTGAAATGACTTCAGTCATTACGGTCATTTAAATTCCGGGTCATTTGAAAATGACTCGTGACAAAATGACTCAGGTCATTTGGAAATAACCTGGGTCATTTGGGAACGGGCCGAGTTATTTGCAATCGGTGGGTCATTTAATGTTTGTGTATGATCGGATGCTGTGCCTAGAGACCCGACCAGTCAGATAATGGTGCTCCAAGTCATGACCAGGGTCAACGGGTCATATAGAGGCTTACAAATTTTAATACTATTTATCGAGGTTATGCATTTAAATAAGCCATTCGAGTTATGGATATTATTATTTAATATATATTTTACAACACTTAGTGAATATAAAAACATTTTATAATCTAGGTCTGAAATAAGTTATTCGAGTTATGATATTTACTATTAATTTCACTTGTAGACTTAGTGGTATAAAAAACATTTATTAATCTAAGATCTAAAAAATAAGTTATTCGCAAACATTTGTCATAATAATCCACAAAGGATATTTATTAATCTAAGTTTTGAAAATAAGTTTCGTAAATATTGACTGCTTAATTCACCATATTTGCATTTTTTTTTTTTTGAGTCCTGTATTATAATACAGTAGTCACTTCAAATTCATTACATTTCATGGAACTCAATTAATTATTCACCGTATTTCTCTTTTTTATAGATAAATAAATTTCATAAAATATGACTAACTTAGGGTGGCTACTTATGTTGTATTTGCGGATTCATGAGACCCAAAAAATTACAAATATTGTCGATCCAAATAAATCAAAGTTCGATAATATAAGTACTTAAAATAATCTATTCATGAAAATTGCTTTTAATTTCAATCGGTAAGTATTCATTAACCTAAACGTTTAAAATAAGTTATTCATATAAGATATACTATTTAATCACGTTAATGTTGTAAATATAAAGAATTTTTATTAATTTAAGTTAATTCATAACTATTTAAATGTTTATTTTATTTGCATCCGGTTAGTTGGGAGCATAAAAATTATTTGCATTTACATATATTAATACGACTAAATACCCTAGTTAATTATATACAACACACATGGTTGCTTTAAATAACCGATTAATAAGTTGTGACCAACTAAATTACTATATCTCTAGTGTTAATATAAAATTTCAAATGACCTTATAGGTCATTTCACCTTTTGAAATGACCAACATCTGGTCATTATTCATTTGAGTCACGAGGTCATTTCAGGTCATTTACCATCCCTGATATACATAATATATATTTAAAACTTATAAATTTAAAATAATAATTAATATTAATAATATAACATAAAATTATATTTAATAATAAATTTAATTAACAGTTAAATTTAAAATATAAAAATTTTTATTAAATATTATTTTCAATTAAAAATAATTAATATTTCAAAAAATAATACATACCGTTTATACCTTATATAAATATGATATTCTAAACTATACATTAAAAATAACAATATTTTTTATATAACATACAATACTTAATTTACTATTAACTGTACCGTACCGTACCCAAAAGAATAATATATTTATAAGGTACAGTACACAAATTATAAATAAATATATATATATATATTTAAAACATAACTGTACCGTACCTAGATAACAAATATTTTTATTAGGCACAGTTTAAATTAATATACATTATATTGTGTACCTACTAGGTACACAAAAATAATTAGGTACATAAAAATAATTAGGTACATATATTTGAGAAATATACTGTGTCTAGTGATGTGCCGCGTATAGTACAGTAGCAAAAAAAAGTTTAGAATCTCTACAAATGATAAAACTATTCATACATCAAATTTTTACTTATGAAACCGCCTTTTATTTTCTAAGTAAAGTTATTCCTTGCAAAATTTTGTATATAGATGGCTTATATATCATACACATACCATACATATTGCACATGCTATACACACTATACAACTATACGTACTGTACGTACTGTACTCTAAAAAAATTTAGTTATCATATAAATGGCACATCACTAACTGTGTCGTACGAATTTTACAGGATGGTCCGGGTTGGATGCGTCGGATCTAGGTCGGCGTTTAGCCCAAGTTGCTAGCAGGTTCTATAGCAAAATTATCAGCTAGGCATTTTTTACTTAATGAATGGATATGATTTCATTAGTAAAATTTTTTATGATCTTGGGCAATTTTGACACCGATCCAGCCGACCATGATTCCGATGCACTCCGACGTATTCCATCACGGAATTTTGGGGACCCTCCTGTATGAGTTGTGCTGTTCCCAATACTCAAAACTGTGCCGTACCAAGAAGGGCAATACCTTGATAAATTAAGGGTATTTGTGCTGAAAAACTTTTGCGCAATAGGCCAAAGTAATTGCCATGAATGTTATCTCCGATTTTTTTTTTTGGTTTAGACCATAGCTTTATTCGATAGTGTTGTAGTTAGTGAGGTATATTTATTAATATGCAGGGTAGATACCATTAGTTAAAAATAGAAACCAATAGAATTTGTCCATTCATTGTATACAATTAGTGATAAATTGGTAGCTACGTACCAGTAGGCATCTACCACTGGTAGCCACTCCTACCGGTAGCTACGTAGTTTTTTAGAAGCACAACAGGAGCAGTACACAAATCGAATTTTTTTCACCCACATCAGGAACAGTACTGACAATTTTAAGAAAAAAATAAGTAAATCGGCAAGATTTTCAAAAAAAAAAAAATTATATATATATATATATTATTAAAAGTGGAAATGTGCGATTCATTAGGATATATATGTTGTAGCCCAGGTGACAATCCTGCCCAGACGACAATCTCTGGCAGCCTAAATGAAAATTGGCCAAATTTAACACTAATCTAACCCTAACATCTGGGCTAAATTAATTTTAATTTGTTTAGATTGTCATCTGGGCTACGACATATATAAAACTTTAATTACATTAACGTTTATCTGATTTTATTCCGTCATGATGATTATCCGTTTTCTATTATTTTAGTCATCAGTGGGTTTCACATCTCCTATAAACCTGATTGTTGATGGCTTAACTTTACTTATTTTGCGCGGGTAATACAAACAAAAAAGGAAATCCGATTTTAAATAAGCGAAGTGCATGAGATAAAAATTTAGGGTTAGGGCCATAACATTAAATGCTATAGGGTTAGGGTGATGCTTAATATATGTAAAATTTCATTCCCGTCATTTTTAATTAGTGATCAAGATCGATTTAAACATTAGTTTTGGCATATTTTCGCCTTTTTCTTCTTTTACGCGTGTTCGGATTCTTCGTCGGGTTGATCAGGAATAGATAAAATTTGCACTCTCCAATTGGCTATTTCCTTTCCAGGAGTTTCAAATAAGTGGATGCATGTATATACGATTGTGTTATGACCAAATTGGTTACATTGAGTTGGAAAAGAATCTTATGCTTGATTTTTCGTTTTGTATTACCCGACCGATTCATTTTCCAATTTTTCAAAAAAAACAAATTCCGTCATTTTTAACCTGTTTCACCCAGTGGAAGTTCTAATTTCCCGAAATCATCCGATAGCTGACAAAAAAATTAACAAACGAAGAATTCACAGGTGGAATAATAAACCTTTTTGTTCAAAATATTTAGGATGATATGCAGCTTTTCTATATTGTTTCGTATCTCTCGTGTAATTTTAAGTTTGGAAAATGTTTAAAAAATATTTAGGAAGTTTGCATATCACACCAGTGATTTTGAAAGAATACTGGTTTATTATCCTATCTGTGTTTTGCAACCTATGAATCACGTGACCAATGAAAATAAATGCAATTATATTTCCTATTCACACAAAAAGACTTAGATTGAGAATGCGAGTTTCAAGAATGTTATATGAAAAGAAAGTACCAAACCCCAGCTTTACTGAAATGAAATGAGACGAAAAATTGTAGTTTCAGATATCGTTACGGCAATCAATGGAAATCAAGCTTGTTAGATATTCTTGACATCATTGATGGTACAATCCAATTACATTATCTAATGTTACAATTAAATTAAAGATGCTATTGAACAACTCACACTCAGGGTTTATTGAATCTACGTCCATTATATAGCATAATATCAAGCAAATGCATGTTTCTATAAATATAACAGAATCCAGCCCGGGCAAGAATCTCCGTTATATAATTTGTTATCTTTATAAGATACAGATATATAATTAATTGCACGGCGACTAGGTATCTGCACTTGATTTTCGTCATAAAAGGTTGTAATTGATTTTAAGCTTATACAATAATAGACTAGTTAAACTTTGTGCGGCAAACTTGTGAAACCGCTTGTATAAATTCTAACCAATCAACATTCAAAAAAAAAACCGCTATAACTAAAATATCCATTGCAATAAGCCTGGAACATCTGACTACCAAATCGGTAAATTATCAACTTCGGCCGAACTCAGAAACTTATCGATTAGGCACCGGAAATTTTTTCAGTTATTCCAGAACTTATGAAAACAATTCGCAAAACATATATTTTCTTGATATATGTTGATCTAATATATAATAATAATAATTATAGATAGAACCTTTCCGTGAATTGCTTTCAAATTATTCTATACAAAACAAAGAATATTATGAATTTGAAACCTGAATAAGCTAAAAAAGAAATATTTTATAAGATCATTTGTAAGTATTTTTTGGAACTCTTCACGGAATATTGTATCCGGAAAATAACACAAAAAAGAATTCAGAGCAAGATTGTTATAAAACATACTCCTTAATATTTATATAGTTCATGCTGTACGATATTTGTTAATAAATTGTGAATGAATTTATTTCTTCATTTAGTTTCTTATAAACCTTTCTTAAGTTTAGTTAAATGCAATTTTACTTGGCATCTATGCGAATAATACGCGACTACATTATTTAATGCTTGAAATTGGGCTTTGTGTGGAATACTTCTTTATTAAAGCCTATAAACTTGTTCATTTTTTTACAGTGTTAAACCGTTGCATACAAAGTAACACGCGTTTTTTTCAAATTGATTCGTCTAAGGCTCTAAATAATCTTGATGTTTCATGGTTAGGTAACGCGAAGTATGCGATGTCAGATATGGCAATGAGAAAATAAATCCATAAAAATGGTCAATTTTGTTCTCTTACATTTAATTGCATTATTTTATGATAAAAATAGACAGATATTAGTCATCATTTTGTTTACACAATTGCTTACAAAAAAATAAATAAATTTTTTACAACAAACAATATAAGAAAATATAATGCCCTAAATACTATATAAAAATATATGCAGTCAGACCTTCTAAAATGCATCTTATAGAACCAAACTTCTAACAATATAGAATAATAAGACAAATACAATTATAGAGTTTTTATTTATTTGGGGTCTAATTTTAGAATGTATTTAGAGAGGTTGTACATTTAGAGAGTGTGCATTTAAGGAGGTTTCACTGTATTATCACAAAAAAAAAATAATTTCATTTGACTATTATCGATTTTTCTATATAAACTCGGCTCATTTTTTTCCATTCTTTAAAGAAATATTCATCCGACCTTAATCATTTTGATCACTCAAAATTTCTTTCTGATCTTTATTTTATTAGCATAATGACTGAAGCTTCACGAATCAAAATGCCCAGTGTTCGAGAAATCAGGCAGTTTAATATCGATGAACTTGCAAATATTTCAAAGGGCAGTAGATATTTGAACTCTTTTTTTGTATATAGAAAAGAATTTTCAAAACGAGCCACAGCAAGCGGAATAAAAATGAAAATGACGGACATTTCGAAATTAGCGTCTCAAGCATGGAAGAATGAAAACTCATCAATTAAAAAGGCGTACGCGGATGTTTCAAAAAGAATTGAGAAAAGGAAACAAAAAGAAAAAACTTATCAGATTGTCTTTGATGTGAACATGACAAAAGCCCAAGCAACCACGCCAAAGGAGCCAACCTCTCCTATATTCAATCAACTTGATTATCCTTCAAATTTGGACACTTCGTTTTGGTTTCCTTATTATGAAGAACCATCATTCGATACAAATAATTTCTATGAATCTTTAATTGTAGATCAAATTTTCGATGTATGTAAGTTATAAGTATATCGATACGATGAATTTATGAAATCAACTAAAATTTGGTCTCTAAATCATATATTAATAAATGTTAAACCCTTTAGGAAAACTTTTCAAACCTCTGATCCATTTCGGCAAAGCTCTTAACATATTTTTCGCATTATATGATGCATTTATTAAACGTAGAAATATATAACTATGTATCCTAGCCTGAGAATATTAATTATCACAGTTTAATAGTCAAATTTTTTAGATTTGTGTATTTTATGATTTGGTAATAATTATATATAAGCATTAAGTAAGAATATTTATGTATTAACAAAATTTATTTCGTAAATATAATCATTTAAAATACTTTTTTTCACTTGTACGTTCCAAATTTCAATTCTCATAACCTTGCTTTTACATGTTTTGATATCGTAAATTTTATTTTATTGCGTTATGAAAAAAATTAAGGCTTTTCCAATTTATTCCATCTAAAGTGGAACCCCAGGATCACCAACAAAATTCTAACAAAATTTTACAATCACGTGGAAATTTACTGCAATACCGAATCACTACTTGGTGTAACGTAACATGATCGTTTTCAAAATTTGCTTAAGAAACTGGTTTTAGTGCTCTAGAAAAAAAACTTCCTTGGAAAATTTTACTATACACTACCCTTTCTCAAACCTTTACTCTAACTCTGATCCTGACCCTAAAATAAACGAACCTAAAAGAATTTTGTCTGTTGTCACGTGATCGATAAAATTTTGTTGGAGATGCTGAGATTCTAAAGGTGATTGCTACCGAAACAGTAACACGTCGTGATTTAGGCGAGACCAACTGGATTCTGTGTTTTACATTACCACCCTCTCCTCTCCGGAAGATGGGGAGGGGTGGTTCGAAAAAAATTTTTCCGTATTGTTCCGTGACTGCTTAAAAAGTTTCCGAAATATCCCATAGTCCTATGTATATTTATCTAAATTTTTCTACTATGAGGGAGGGGGACACTGAGGAGAGGGGGTAATGTAAAACATAGAATCCAGTTGGTCGCCTTATCTCCATATCGACATGATTAACCCAAATTTTGATAAACCAAATTATGGAGTATGTTTATACGAATTTTTTTGATAATGCCAAATAAAAGCTTTGGGAGAAGATATCTTGACAACCACCGCGTCAAATTCGATAACAAATTTTTATTTGGAATATGTGAATCTGTAGAATTCAAAGAAAAAAATATCAGTCGTATTTTGCTTGGTGGTTGTCAAGATATCTTAACTCAAAGTTTGACAAAATTTAAAATGTATATCAAAAAAAGCTGCGCCAAAATTTTTCAAACTTTGAATGAAGAGAAATTTTTTTATTTAAATTCTACAAATTCACAGAATTCAAAAAAAAAAAAATTTTTTTTGTTTTTTTTTGTATTTGAATTCTACAAACTCGTAGAATTCAAAAAAAAAAATGATGAATTTTGCTTGGTGGTTGTCAAGATATCTCGTTCGAAGTGTGACAAATCCAAAACGTCTAAATATTTAACATTAACCTAGCTGTGCCAAAATTGTTTCAAACTCTGAACGAAGATATTTTGACAACCCTTAAGCAAAATTTGATGAAATATTTTTATTTGAATTCTACAAATTCGAAGAGTTCAAATTAAAAAAATTTTTATCGAATTTTGCTTGGTGGCTATCAAGATATCTTCGAAATTTGACAAATTCAAAACATCTATGTATCAAAATAGAAGCTAAGCCAAATTTTTTCAAACTTAAACGATGATATCTTGACAATCACAAAGTCAAATTCTATAAACTTTTTCTTTATGTCAATTCTAAAAACCTGTAAAATTCAAATAAAAAATTTTATCGAATTTGCTTGGTGGTTGTCTAGATATCTTAGTTCAAATTTTGACAAAATTCAAAACGTCTATCAAAAGCTAAATTTTGAATTAAGATATCATGGCAACCACCGGAAAAATTCTATGAACCTTTTTTATTTCAATTCTGCAGGCTCGTAATTTTTAAATAAGGCCGTTTGCAGTTAAAGTTTCGTTTAACGTTATTTTTTTGAAATTTGCACGGGGGGCGGGGAAAAATTAAACAAACATTAAAATTAAACGAGGTTCAAATGAACCTAAATCAGGTTCGAACGACCCTAAATCAGGTTCAAATGAACCTAATCCAGGTTCATATAACCTAAATTAGTTTTATTGAGCAAAATTAATTTAAAGTTTATATAATCCAATTAGCGTTCAAACATAAAAATTTATTTAAAATTTTTTAATACATAGGCCTCTTGCAGTTAAATTTCGTTTAACCTTATTTTTTTTCTTATTCACGGGGGGAGGGGGGAAAAATAAACATAAAAAATAAACATATAGTATACCGAAAAATCCCAACCATAACCGAAAAATTCCGATCACCGTGCCGACCTAATTTGTCACCTCTATTTGTTTAATTTTAGGGGGGGAGCTCAGGTGTGGAGGGGGGTAACGTTAAACGAAAGTTTTACTTCAAGCGGCCTAAATAAAAAATTTAACAAATTTGCTTGGTAGATGTTAAAGATGTCTTCGCTTAAAAGATAAATCACGTATCACGTGTGGCTGTGTCGGCATTTCATGTGAACACTTACCAATTCGGGTAATGTTTGTACCTACCTAAAAACAGTACAAAATCACGTGAACTGGTAAGTGTAGATTTACTCGGAGATAAATCACGCGACGATGGACCAATCAAATTTCAAAAATTTTAAAGCAAGAAACGTAAAAAAACGTGAAAATCGGCAGAAAGTCAGTCCAAACCTGCTTGATGGTATTAACGGGAAACAATTTTACTATATAAAAACACTTAAATCTAACCTAACCCTAAACTAAGTGATCCTAACCTTAAAAGTCAGTGAAGTACCGGTAAAAGGCTATAGTATTGCACAGTGTGGTCAGATTTTGTATTGCCGGGAATTTCTAAATTAGGGGTAATTTCGAATAATTCTTATGGAAGAATTCCCATGTTTGTTTTCCATTAGTTATACCGTTGATCTGTGTTTGGTCTTTAGATAGGCGGAGTTTGAGGTACGTTAATTTATTTGTGGAACTTTTGTGAATTTCAAATTCAAATATTGTGTTCCGGAATTTATGTAATATTGTATCATCTTTAGATAATTCCGCTATTGTTGGATTTTCTCCAAATTTCTGGGCTATTATCTTTCTTTCCGCTTTGTTAAATATAGATAAGTATTTGAATCCTTTGTATGATTTCTCTATTGTTTGAATTTTATGTTCGATTCTTCTAAGAGGTCTAATCGATTCTTGAATCTTTTTCTTATATTTGATTAAGGTCTGGATTTCATATGATGATAACTTTCCAAAGTTTAGTGCTA
>QKWP01000128.1:89233-136096 GCA_003550325.1 Gigaspora rosea | reverse complement strand
TATAGGCAAATACTTTTATTTCTAAGTCGTCTGAGCTCCCTCAGCAAAAAAAATGGCTGAAAAATATCGAATCAAATTTTAACCCGATAGAACGAATGGTTAATGATCTAAAAGGGTATAAAAATGCAAAAAAATCCAAAAAAAACTTGGGCGGGAAGAAATAAAAATACATTTTATTGGGAATAAATTATATAATGTAGTTGTTTCAATTATATAATGTAGTTGTTTCTTTTACATTTACGAATAATGCAATATAGTACAAATAATTTGTCAAAATAGCTAATACAATTATTAAAACGTATGAATTATTCTGCAAAATTCAATTGTAGCGAATCAATTAATGCATATATATAATAATCAACTTATTCGAATTTTACATTCAAATTGTAGTGTATATAAATTTTAATATAATTTTCTGCTATTCAGTAAAGCATAATTCTTGTAATTTCGAAAACGGAACTTTAGTTCAGAAAATTTAAACTCAGTTTCGTAACTTTTTTTTAGGGGTATGCTAGGGTGGTTATTTCCCCGCCAGCTCATTTTTCCGACACTATATCCCCGGCAGAATGTTTCACCTACAGCACTTTTTGTTGACAGAATCTTTCCTCGACATACCATGTTTTCGACATCCCCTTTCCTTGACATCTCATATTTTCGACAAGACATTTATCTGACATGACATGTTTCTAATTTGACTTTTCTCCGACACTAAGTTTTATTGAAAGCGCTTTTTCCGAAAAGAACGATAAACCAAGTGATCATCACATCACGTGAAATCATGCAATACGTCATTTGTTTACTAGCACTATCAACTCGGCCTAAATTATACTATAACCTAACCCTAAACTAACAAATGTCTTTTCGAAAATATGTCCTGTCAAGGAAAGGGGAGGTCGAAAACATGGTATGTCGAGGAAAGATTCTGTCAACAAAAAAATGCTGTAGGTGAAACATTCTGTCGGGGATATAGTGTCGGAAAAATGAGCTGGCGGGGAAATAACTTTTGGGGAATCAAGCAACAACCAAATTTTTAGGGGCTATATTATTTCAAGAAAATGTGCTTACATATATCAGGGTACCGAAAAATTAATTGCGATTAATTATATTACAATTACCGAAAATCATAATTGTTACAAAAATAATTGGAAACAATTAAATTGCTATTTTTTGCTTACACTGTAAATTTGCTACGTACATATATATTTAATGTAATTGTAACCTAACGCTAAAAAAAGTTCTTTAGATTTTTATACATGTAATTACAACTGAAAAAGTTGATCGTAATAAATACATTACTACAATAAATTGCTGTTTTACAATCTACTTGATCCGTCGTTAAACGACGGGTTTAACATAAATAATATATATTTTCTATTTCATATTAAACTATTGTTACATATTGTCAAATTATAAATGCTATTATACCACAAATATATTGCGATTACATCATATTATAATTATATTAATTCATATAAAAAAAAACGAAATAAATAAGTAAAGTTTCAAATGTTTAATTTTAAACAAATCTTTTCAATTTTCATTATTATGAAATGATACAACTTTTTCGCTCGTGAATCTTTGATCAAATATTAAAAACGCTTATTCGTAAAAGAAAAAAATTCTGTAATGGATAGAAATAAATATAATTAATGTTTAACTCACTTAAAATCCTTAAATATCGGATAATTATAGCAAAAATTGAATTAATTGATTAATTGTGGCTGCGCCACCAATCAATTAGACATATATCAAAGTTTTTTTGGGTCTCTAAATTTTTTGTGTGGTACAAAATTCCTAATTCTGAATGGCTAACTTACATATAAAATTAGTAATCCCTATCTTTAAATAGTCGGAGTGATAATAAATCACGTGATCGAAAAGAGAAGCGGCCACACAGCCACAACCGCGGCCCAAACGTTCATGCATGTGAAGATCAAATGAAGCGGGGAAAAATCTATAATTCAAACAAGAACCGAAACGGGCTAGGAAACTAGCAGGCGTTACGATTAAAATTTACATTTAACTTATTTAGTATAGTTATTTATCATTTTATGTATTTCTTATTTGGGTAAGGATGATCATGGCGTATGCGAGGCCCCAAGTGAGGGATTGCGAGGGATTGAAACCCCAAGCGAGGGATTGAGACCCCAAGCGAGGGATTAAAACCCCAATTGAGGGATCAAAGCCCCATTCGAACTAAAAGTATATAAAGGCTTAGTTTCTGCTTAGGAAAGTGGAAGAGACAAGTAGTTAACGATGGTAGATAGTCTTTAGTATAATTGTGATAATCCGATGTATTGATTTATAATAATAAAGAGAAACCTTATACCCGTATTATGTGTTAGGCCGTTTGCAGTTAAAGTTTCGTTTAACGTTATTTTTTTGAAATTTGCACGGGGGGCGGGGAAAAATTAAACAAACATTAAAATTAAACGAGGTTCAAATGAACCTAAATCAGGTTCGAACGACCCTAAATCAGGTTCAAATGAACCTAATCCAGGTTCATATAACCTAAAATTAGTTTTATTGAGCAAAATTAATTTAAAGTTTATATAATCCAATTAGCGTTCAAACATAAAAATTTATTTAAAATTTTTTAATACATAGGCCTCTTGCAGTTAAATTTCGTTTAACCTTATTTTTTTTCTTATTCACGGGGGGAGGGGGGAAAAATAAACATAAAAAATAAACATATAGTATACCGAAAAATCCCAACCATAACCGAAAAATTCCGATCACCGTGCCGACCTAATTTGTCACCTCTATTTGTTTAATTTTAGGGGGGGAGCTCAGGTGTGGAGGGGGGTAACGTTAAACGAAAGTTTTACTTCAAGCGGCCTAAATAAAAAATTTAACAAATTTGCTTGGTAGATGTTAAAGATGTCTTCGCTTAAAAGATAAATCACGTATCACGTGTGGCTGTGTCGGCATTTCATGTGAACACTTACCAATTCGGGTAATGTTTGTACCTACCTAAAAACAGTACAAAATCACGTGAACTGGTAAGTGTAGATTTACTCGGAGATAAATCACGCGACGATGGACCAATCAAATTTCAAAAATTTTAAAGCAAGAAACGTAAAAAAACGTGAAAATCGGCAGAAAGTCAGTCCAAACCTGCTTGATGGTATTAACGGGAAACAATTTTACTATATAAAAACACTTAAATCTAACCTAACCCTAAACTAAGTGATCCTAACCTTAAAAGTCAGTGAAGTACCGGTAAAAGGCTATAGTATTGCACAGTGTGGTCAGATTTTGTATTGCCGGGAATTTCTAAATTAGGGGTAATTTCGAATAATTCTTATGGAAGAATTCCCATGTTTGTTTTCCATTAGTTATACCGTTGATCTGTGTTTGGTCTTTAGATAGGCGGAGTTTGAGGTACGTTANAAGTCCAGATTTGTATCCGGATAAGAAAGATCCGGATCCGATATAGTTACGATTAGAGTCGCAGACATTAGAATATCAATTAACATATACTATGACGTCTGACGTGACGTATGACGTGACGTTTAATATGATTATATATAAATTTATATGACGTGAAGGGTGACGTGAAAAAGTAGCTACCTTAATGTTTGCAACTATAGTTACGATATGATTGGTTGATACTATGTGTAACCATATCGGTTGGAAAAAATTTTGCGACAAACGATATAATAATATGGTTCTTAACAATCTATCTCTTGGACCGTTAAAGTTCCTTAGTGATCTATCTCTTAGACCATTAAGATTCTTAACAGTCCAAAATAGACCGTTAAGAATCTTAACGGTCTAAGAGATAGATCATTAAGACCTTAACGGTCTAAAATAGATCGTTAAGATTTTTAACGTGTACGATAACTAAAAACTTCGAGGGCTTTCATTGTAATTGGCTGATCGAAATTATTCGCAAGACAAATATTTTATATAAATCTATATAATTAATAATAATTGAATATATATTTATTAATACCATACAAAAACATTGGCATTAATGAATGCATTACTACAATATCTAACAACTCAAAGTCTAAAACCTCGCCCCAATACAAACAAATTCCAAGATTATAAAAAAAAAAACTAATACACATACACACACAAAAAAAAAAAAAAAAAAAGCACGAAAAACAAATAAAAAAAAATAAGAACCTATTATTCTAAGAAACAATAAAAACCGTATAAATAATTTTAATTGTACATAATAACAGTTAATTAATGTCAAACGAATTTAATCATATATGATTCTAAAAGTAATAATCTTGGACATAATGCTATGCTTTAATAATAGACGTAAAACTATATTTAACCTCTCATAAAGTTTACAAGTTCATGCTTTTATTGCTTCTTATCACTAATCTTTTGACTGCAGTACGTGTCTTCTAGAAAAATAAGTTATAAATAAAATAGATTAGCGTTGTAAATCTTTCGAAATGACTATTATAAATGCCAAGTTTAATACATTATAGACTATGTTAGTTAAGCTGAAATGCCAAAACATACCTCTCATCTAACTTCCGAATTACCTCGTCATTTACCGAATTATGTTGTAGAGCCGAAGGTGTAGTTTCTAATTTTTTTTATCGTAAACTTCCAGAATTCGTGCTCGTGGCCCAGAATTCATTTTTGTGCACTCTTGTGATAGCAAATCGTTACTTTATTATGATGAGATGTCTTTAAAAAATCAGCCAATCATAATAAAGCCCGCTATGCTATCTGAATCTACTAAATACAGCCAATCAGCGTGAACGGAGCCAAACGGATCCTTCGAATCGGATCCTCATTTGGATCCGGATTCGGTGGATCCTATAAATTGTGGATCCGGATTCGATCCGACCACCGGATCTGGATCAGATCCGGGTCCTCAGATCGGATCTGCAGAACACTAATGACAGGTGAAATCTGAGTTGCGAAATAGTGAGATTTGCTATGATTATCACATCAGAGTGAAATCCGCTTTTATATAATAAAAAACATATTAAAACACCCTAACCCGATCTACAAAGTGGATTTCTATTTTGCAACTCAGGTTTTTACCCTGTTCTATTATATTTAAAATTTATAAATGCTATTATATTTAATAAAAGTCTTTTATTTTAAAATCTACTATTGAGTTTATATATAATTTAAAAATAGTGTTCTCTACCCTTAAAAAAAATTCATACGTACGTACTAGGGTGGTAACTCAACTAAATAAATCAAAACTATGTGAGCAAAACTATGGAATTGATATATTATAGATTTTTTATGTTACATGATTGAAAATCATTCAAGTTAATATGCATACAGGCGTATGTGCAGTCAACAGATCGAAAAACGGCCAAGAGTTTCTGGGGCTGGGTAATCACGAGTCCGAGGCAGCGAGATAGGAGCATGTGAAAATTGATGCAGTAACACAAGATTCATGTAGTCCAAACGCAGGTAAGCATGATGCTTAAATTAGCTTCCAAGTATAGTAACCAGTGTTGTTATTGGACATGTCCAATTGGACACGTCCAATTGGACAGGGCTAATTGGACATAAGGCTAAAATGGCTAATAAATTTGGATTGGACTTTATAAGTCCAATTGGCCTTAAGTAAAAAATGCTAACTCTAATAATATAATACTAAAAAAGATATTAAAAATATATAATTAATTAAAGCAATTCTTGCTAATAATTTATTATATAAATTCAGATAATAAAATTTGAATCAATCAAACAAGTCTATCACAATAATAAATCTACTTTCTAGTTAAAACTTTTTTTTATGAATTAAAAATTGAGCTCTAATCTATTAATTTTTGTGCTTAAAAGAATCTTAAATCAATATAATAAAAATTTAAATGAGAAATTAATTAGTATATTATTTGATTATTTGATAACATTTAGTTAATTAAATAAAAAGCTTCTAATGATGCTTAATTGAAGAGTTTTTAAAGCTATTAATATATATGGTTTATTTAAATACAATATTGCTTTAAAATTTCATTATTATTGTAGCTATAAAATATAAAGTTTAAATAAGAATTATTATATTTAATGCATTGCATACCTTGAAATATTATATGTTACAGATCATAATTTAACCTTCTAAAACCAACAAATGCTTGTTTATTATAACTTTACTTTAAAATGAGCCCTATCCTTAACCCCTAACCCTAAAAAATGCACCCCAAAAAAATTTAATTTTAAGATTTTATATTATAATTTTATTTTAATCTGGATTTTATTTTAATCTGCTACATTAAATATTATTTTGTTTCTAGTATATACTTTATAATATTACATATCTGGTATATGTGCTATAAGCCAAAAACAAATACTTATACATAAAAATATTACTTTCAACTTCTACTAATATGTATATTTTGAGTGATAAAAGAATGATTACTTTTATTTTCTATTTTTATATATACAAAATTAACTGCAAATTTATTATTTTATAATTATCAATTTATATAATATAAACTTCTTTTAACTTATTCAAAATTATTTATTTTTATGTACAATAACTAATATTATATACACATTATTAATTAAATTGATTATTTTCTACTTCTATGTTACTATCTAATTAATTCTACAGAGGTATACAACTAAACTATATAACCACAAGTAACAAATTTTGTCAAGTGTTGCTCTATAAATTACATATTATAAATACTATTTCTTTTTATTAAACAATTTTTACTATATTATTATTTATATATTTTGTTAATAGCATATATATATAGTCAACTTTCTCTATTCTATTAAAAACATTTTTTAAGGATTTTTATATGTAAAAATTTTTTAGATTTGGCTCTCAAAGATTTATTATTAGCTAATCCAAACTCTATAATAAATTTACAAATGTTCTAGAAGATTTTGTTTGGTTTAAAAAGAATTTAGTAGTGTTTGAATTAGAAAGAGTTGATCTGTATATATAATAACAATTTGAAATTAATATATTTTTTTATAAGCTAAATGTTCTTGATTTAAGACTCTAATAGTTGATTATATAATCTTAAAGATAATTTGTGCTTTTTTCAAAGCTTATTTTCACAAGTTTATATAAAAATTATATATTTTAAATAGTCTATACAAATTATTTTTATTACAAATATATTTATATTATTAATTATAAAGATATTTATTGAACTAGATATATATGTCCAATTAGCCCTAGCCTTTATGTCCAATTGGACATATGGCTAATTGGTCAATTGGACATGTGGACAACAACTAAGGTTAATTAGCCATTTGTCAATTAGCCATATGTCCAATTGGACATGAGGGCTAGGGCTAATAATTTTTTATTGGACTTAAGGCTAGTAACAACACTGATATTAACTGCCAACAAAGCCCGGCCAGGACTGGAACAGGTAAATCACAAAGGAAATACAGCAGCTGCGCCGAGAAGCTGCCATTTCCGCTGCGAGAAATAAACAAATTCGCGACCCGGCCCCTTCCCACCCTGCAAAAAAAAAAAATTTTTTTTTTATACATATATATATAAATATTTATATATAATGATTCCTAAATGCGATTATTTACAATTCGCACTGACGGCCGGCCTGCATTATGCAATGCAGGCGGGAAACCACCAGCCCAAATGCTGTACATATCAAACGCAACTGCTTACGGTGATTCCCGGCGCAATTTCGGTTTATTTTCTGGGTGTTCATCCGTTTCAGTGTCAATAATGCTTAAATCATAACTGCATTCGCAAGTTAATAAATACTTATCTCTGGTACATCAGACCGGTTCATCCAAATTGAATCATGCGTGCAATGCTTTCGATTTAATTATTGCGTAATGTTAATTACTGCTATATTACATATCGATATCATAATTACTTTAAAACGGTATAACTTAGTGAAAACCCAATGAATTAATTTGAAATTTTCACAAGAACTTATTAAATGTTAGAGAATAAAGTTACGCTTTAGAATTTTCTATTAATATATAAATTTTGAAACTTCGTCTTATAGAACATCTGAAAAAATTTGGATTTTAAACGTACAAGTTGAAACTTTACTAGAATTGTCACAAAAAATCGAGTGTAACTTTTTAGATATGGTCTTTGCAAAGAGTTTTTAGTTAAAAAAAAAATTAGAAAGTGAAGTGCAATATCAAGCTGAATCGTTTAAAATTTTGTGCTTTGCTTATTAATTACATAAAATAAAATGATATTTAATCGTAGTTTTGATCTCACTGATAAAAAATCTGATAATAGTAAAATTATTAAAATTGCTGACATAGTTTTGATTTACTTAGTTGAGTTACCACCCTAGTACGTACGTACATTGCAAATTACTTATACATACAGTATTTGATAAAACCTTTAAAAGATTATGCACAACTTCTTGAAAGTGAATATGATTATAATTTATAATCGAAGTTGAAAACAATCTTTTTAAAGCACATTCAGCGATCTTGTATCATTATTCATTATACTTTCGGCAGAAATTAACAAATGCAACTAAAATAACAATATTACAGAAATCAAGTTGCCTCATTTTTCTGTTAAGGCATTTGGCATTATTATTAAGTATGTTGTTAGGTAATATTATTGTTAAATATTTTCACCAAAAAAAACCAATGCTTTGATTATTACTATAAGATATTTCTATAGTGGTATTATTTCTTTAAAAAATCTTGGAGGCACAGAAATATTTAACCTAATGATTATTGCTAGTAAGTTTATGCTTAAGAAGTTAGTTAAAATATTCAGATCAGATTTATTATTCTTGGATTTACTCAAATTTTTCTTATATTTATTATACAAGCTTTCTTGATGAAAACTTCAAATCTTTGCAAAATTTCTGCAATAATAGTCTGTACAGATATCCGGATAAAATTTTTAATTATGATGATTTTATCAATCTCTATTGCATTTATGAGTAATTAGAATAAATAAAAAAAATGTAAATAAGTTTGCTTTGTTTTACAAATTTTATTAACATTATTTATTTGATCAAAAAATAATTTTTTTGTCTTGTTTTTAAGTGATTTAACTTTATTTCAAGTAATTTAATTGATCTTAATGCAGGTCTGAATCTCATATTGTTAGTAAGTGCCCGCAAGTGATATACCTGGACGAAACGTGTACTGCCCTTTTGGAGATGGTTCTACATTATGGCAATATGAAATATGGGAATATAATGCTATTCCAAGTCCTGCGATCTCATACATTGTTAAGAATAGAATCAAAAATGAGATCAAGGTATTTAGAGGGACTTTAAATAGGAGCAAGGCCAAAAAAAATATTATTATGATCTCTTGTAGTGGTATAAGGAAGGTATCAATATGATGAATAGGTAGGCCCATTAGGCAATAAGTTAAGTTGGCATTGATTAAGAGTGCCCCATGATCACCTGTATATACTCAACTCGGACATTATAATCATTTCTTTGTACATAGTAATATTTTTCTTTGTTTGTTTGCAAATAAATGAATAAAGTGCTTAACTGGCGCTCCTTCTCGAGAGGTTAAAAAAATATATTAACAAAACAATGCTCCGAAAGTAGATTTACTTAGTATTAAATCTACTTTCAGAGCTTTTTAATGTTTGTTATTTGGGACGCGATGAATATGGACGTTATTTTGGAACTATATGTTAATTTTAGGGGGCATAATTTTCGAGTTAATGGCACTGCTTGTTATTCTGTGACTATACAGTATTAAAAAAGAAATATTTAGCTTTAATGACAACATATTGACTAAATAAATCACAAATTTTATATGTGTATTAAGAGTTGATATCAAGAGAATATCATTAAAGTTACAAAAGAAGAAATCAAAGCAAATAATGATGAACTTAAATTCAAACATTAGATTAAAAAAAATACAGATTTTTAGAATTATTTGGGTACATTTTTTTTCAACTTGGGCTAGGATTTATAATAAAGGAGTATACAGGTAGGTAGGTAGATTTTAAAAGATTTATTATTTCTCCGGATTTCATATCACTAGGCACTACTTAGTAGTTATAGCATTCTTTAACTTTTTTCGCTCACAATTCATATTACACTTAATGATAGTATAAATGTTATTGAATCATTTAAATAATTTAGTTATTTAAATTATATTTGATCAATTCAGTCATTCGGTTTATTTAAATTATTCAGCTAATTTGTTTATTTGTCTATATAGCTTATTCAAAATATTAAATTACAGGATTATGGTTTATTTAAGTTATTTCAATTTATTTAATATTTTGAATATTTAATTTTATCTTGTTAGCATTTGTTTTACTAATAATATCAATTCAAATTACTATCGCTATAAATTGCTATAACATACAAATACAGTAAACCTGGTATCCTAATTTAATATATCAATTGTTTAATCTTGATCTTGGGAATTGCATATATATCTTTGTCAATAAGATAACTTCCTGGCTCACTTAACAAACTTATGCTCTCATTGATCACGTCTTTTGCATCCTTGAATGGAATAAGTTCTCTTTGAGAATTTATGCTTTCATTTGTTTTTTGCAAAAGGTCAAAAACTTCAAATGGTTGAAATTGTTCTACTTCTTCCTGTTTGTAACAACAAGAAATAGATTGCCTTGATTGATTTATCTCGAGATAACTGTGCAAAAATCTGGATACAACAAAGCTTTTCTCTTTTGGCTTCATAGTATTTTCGTCAGAAAAGATATCACTATCATGAATTTCTTTCAAAAATCGATTTGTAGCAATATCAACAGGAATATGTCCTGAACTATTCTCACGGCAAAGATTATTCAAAGCTCCTGATTCTTCTTTATTGGTTTCTACTTTTTCCTTTTGATCTTTCAATGTCAGCAAGGTTTTTGTAATTTCGAGAGAACTTTCTTTAACAGAAAGATGTAAATAATTGTTGTGTGCAAAGTCAACAATAGAAGTATTGGCTGTTCTTTCAAGTAAAAAATGAAAAGTATCTTTCTGTCCTTCAAGGATTGCAATTGAAATTGGTGTATGCTTGTAAACGATGCTTTGTGTTTCAAGCATTTTTTGAGTAATATTATGATCCAACTTGTCAAAAAGGAATCGCAACATTTTTAAATTGCCTTGATAACTATAAATTTAAATGAATTATTAAACAACCAAATATATTCAAATATGTGTAATATCAAAAGATTACTTACGCAGCATGATGTAATGCAGTCCATTCATACTCATCGGTAATAGAAGGATCAGCTCCAATTTCTAACAATACCTCTAGGCATTCTATTTTATCCTCACAAACAGCGAGAAGAAATGGTGTCACAGCACCATTAAAACTTGTTTGATTGAGTATTTTTTCAAGAGTTTCATCATCTTCTTTTCTAAATTTTTTATATGTATCTGCTAATTTTTTGATTGATTCTGGTTTATTTTCTTTAACAGCCCAATGGAATGGGGTATCTGCCTTGGGTAAATAAAACCAAAATAAGATTCGTCCGATCTTAAGAACTTCTTCATCTTTAAAGAATAGATTTCGAATATTAGAATTTTTGCAATGCAATGAAGAAAATTTTTGTAATGCATCGATTGGCCGTGTGCTTAAGAAATATTCGATGCTTTTAATAGCACCATAATAAGCTGCCATATGAAGAAAAGATGGGTCAACTGCCTGATCAAAAATATAAGGATCATATCGGCTAATCCATGATTTCTTCTTTCTGCCATTAATATCTAGTCCAATATAAGTCCTAAACAAATATTAGAAAGTTATAAATTTTTAACTTTTAAAATAATCCTGAAAATTTTTGAATAAATCAATGCATACGTTGGAGTAAGGTTCTTTATAATATCAAAATTTCATCATCCCTATCTATATTAAACATTCCAAATGAGTTTCCACCAGCTCCATACCTAATAGTTTAAAAAGGTTAAACCTATTAAACTTTCATAAATTTACACAATCAAATTATTAAATTTAAAATTTGCTTACTCTATTAGAAAATCAACTACATCAACATTATCAATAAAAATAGCACATAGCATGAGATTATTATTGTTATTAAAATATAAAGGTTCATAAGTATTTCTTATTAATCCCATAACTGTATCTGTCCTATCTTCATAATCATCTATCAAATAAAAATCTGTAAAAAAAATAAAAAAATGTTAAAATATAATAATTTTTAATGCCAATAATAAAATATACATTACCTTTTAGATAATTTTCAACCCATGTCAATACTTCTTTAATAACTTTAACATGATTCATGAATACAGCCAGTGCAAGTCCATTAGATCCTCCTAAACTAACTTGTTTTTTACAATTTTTTGGTATAAGTTCATATTTTTCAGATAATTTATAATTTGCGTATTCCAACAAATCAAATGCAGTAGCTACAGTATTAATTGATACTTTCGCATCTTGTATTTCATCAATTACATAGTCTGCTTGTAACTCTGGTTTTGCTTCAGGCTCATCTTCATAACTACAATCCGAATAAGTTTCTAATAAAAAAAAAGTTTTTTTTTTTTTTTTACAACGAAATCTCAAATAATGAAATACTAAAATATAAAAAAATAAAAACAAACCTAAATCGTAATTATTAACAAACGATTGTTTTATTTCAATGACTTGGTCATTTGAATCCTTAGGACAATATTGTCGTTCTGCTATATTTAAAATTTGAACAGCCATATTTTCATATCCTTTATAACATGCCAACATAAATGGCGTCATGTTATTTTTATCTTCAACGGCAATAATAAGTTCTGAGCTCATACGTTCAACAAGCTCAGTATTGTTATCCCATACAGCTTGAAAAAGAGTTGTATACTGTTCATAAAGGGATTCCGGTACTGAAGATCCACACAAATATCGAAAAGAAATAATATTTTTATAGATATCATCAGCAATTGGCTTTCTTGTATCTTTTGCTGTATCTCTTGTTTTTTTTCAAAATATTAAATACTTGTTGACATGATGGTATTCGTGTAAAGAATTGATTTTGATGTTCAATAATTTGTTTCAATATCTCAATCTGTGATTCTAAAATGTTTTTTATAATTTGTCTGTCATTTTCTTTTGTGTTTTGTAATTCATGCGTATTTATCAATTCTAAATGGTTTTGTTTCTTAGCAAGCAACCCTTCTTTTATTTTTAATTCTTCTAGTTTACGTAAAATGGTATGTTGATCTTCCTCGAATTCAAATTTTAATTGTGCACCACTTACGTGTAAATCTGTAAAAGATTTATCAAGTTTTTTTAATTGTTCAATTAGCTTTTGATTTTCCGATTTTTTTTCATAAATATTAAGATTGATCGGATCCAAAACTGATAATTTGAAAATAGTATCATTTAATTTTGATTCATCTACCCTTAAAAGTAAAAATCCAACATATGAATTGATGGGATTTTTCTTAATTTCGGAAGAAATTATTGATTTGATATGTGTATCATTAAATTGCCTTTCAATTGCATCAGAAATCATAAAGTCTGGCAAATTATTAACATTGTTATTAATGAGTTCAATTACTTGATCTAATAGAGTTTTTGATTGATCGTACAAAGAATTTATTTGGACACCGGCATCAATCAATAAACGCCAAAGACCATTTTCAAGGGATAGTGTTATTGGTTGTTTTATGTTATCATACTCGTTAGGTGGCATCCTTAGATATTTGACATTTTCTTTAAAATCTTCCAAAGTTATAGTTGCCTATATATTAATAATGTGGAAAAAGCAATTTGTGAATTATTCTTTATTATGTAAGTCTCGATAACAAATACTTACATGAGCTCCATATTTCAATAGCAGTTCTAAAAGTTTTTGATTTCCATTTTTAACAGCAATTGTTAATGGAGACTGTCGTTGTTTATTAAGAAAATTAAGCATCCTATTCGCTTTTGGATCTATATCCAAAAGCAACTTTACAAATTCCAATTTTCCTAATAAATATATATGTTAGATTTTTTTTCAATTAATAATAAAACTCTCACAAATTTCATAATATAAACAAAACCATACCAGTTTGCACACCTAAATGTAGTATAGTATTATAGTTAAAATCAAACTACAATGGTAAAGCCAAAAAAAAAAAAGGTTAGTTCAAAAAATAGTTAACTATGCAGTGAGGGTTTTTTTAACCAAATAACCATCATACTTGTGCGGAATGTGCACCATTTTTTATCAAAATTGATGCAATTTCGAGACCGATCTGTGTATCCCTTTTTCATCAAATAGTCAAATAATCAAATAATGCATTATATTTCAAGACAAATGAATGAATATCAAAAAATTACTACGATAATGCAACATAATTTAATCTTACCTAGTCAAAAGGCATAAACCTAGTGGATAGTAAATCTTAAGAATTCTTAACTTTGGAATGCGGTGTCGAGTCCTGACTATTATACGTCGATTAACATTAGCTCCGGCTTCAATTAAACGTTTTACAACTTCAATGTGACCAAATAGAATTGCATATTCGAGTGAAGAAAAAGAATGATTCCATGACTCAGCATTTAGATCAATTATATCATAATTTGTTTCTTCTTCTTCTTCTTGTTTTTCTTTGTCATTATTTTGTATTGCATCATCTAATTCATCTATATTTATTATATCAAGCGACTCGTCAGAATTATTACTCTCAGTTTCAATATTAGTTCCAACTAAAGATTCTTTATCAATCATATCTTGTTCTTTGAGTTTTTCATTTTGAGCATTCTTTTTTAAAAGTTCTTCAAGGATATCCAAATTTCCCGATTTTGAAGCTAAATGAATTGGACCAAGTCCATCAATCATTTTAATTGTAATTTTTGCACCACTTTTAATTAATTCTTGTACTGCTATCAGATGACCCCCAATAACTGCCAATTGAAGTGGAGTTCTACCAAATTGATCTCTAGCATCTAAGTCAAGTTCTTGTTCATTTTCTTGAATAATTTTTTGAATCCATAAAGCATCACCTTAGCCGCAGCGATACATAAATTTTCTCGTGGTTCTGTTATGTAAGCATCAACAACCCATCCATCTAGATCTTTATGGATATTAGGATCAACATGATAATCAATAAATGTTATTTCACCACTAGTATAATATTGACTATTTTCTTCTTGTAGCTTAATTTCATCCAGAGTTTGAGCTTTAGGACATGAACCACAACAATCTCGAAAAATTTGATACATGTTGCCAAAAAAGCATGGGTGGCGGTGTAAGTAAGGATGTCCCGGTTGGAAATATCTTGTAGAATTTAATTTCATGTCCTATTTTCAATCAATTAAAAAAAATAAAGAGTTGTAACTAAATGAGTTTAGAGAAATATTTCAAAAAAAAACAATAAAATACCTTTTTATAAATCAAGTCTCGAATGTTATCTGCATCATAACTTGGACCATACGGAAGACTAACTATTTCATAATCATTATTTTCAAATTTACTAATTTTAAGGTTGGTCCTTGCCAATTGACGCGATTGATAAGAAGATGGTAAATTTGGTCGCACAGACTTTGAAAAAAATATAACATTACTGCATTAGCAAACTAGTTTAAAAATAATGCACAGATAACACTGTTTTTATTACCTGTACACCCCTATTTTCAATATAACGGGTTCGTTCATCAGGAGTAGGTAATCTAAGTACATGTAATAAATAATCAGATTAATTTCTATTGATATTATTAATTATAGTTTGCGTTAAATTCTTTTTAAAAACATACTTTTCGAGAACAATTAATCGTGCAAGTCCTTTGAGCCTATAATACGGACGCTGAAAACTGTACGGATTTAATCGATCCCTTTCATTTTTTTAAAAATATCTTGTGTAAATTTTAAAATAAATATTTTATGAAATTTTGCATGATTAATAGCCTTATATAAAAACCTTTTTAAATCTGGAAATTTGATCTAATTTTTTTCATAATACATAATGAGATTTGTATGTTATATGTTGAAAATTATACATATTATATATATACAAAATTATGATATCATATAATGAATTAAAGCATACTTCGAATCCTCTTCCCGCATATTTAGCGAGACGAGTTTCATATGAATGGCTGCTTAGTTCTATTTCAATCAAATTGCACTGAGTTATCAATGCTTGGTGACCTAAAGAATCAAATAAAAATGAATTATAAACAAATAGAGGTCATTTTGTTTTTGATTTCTATAACAATTCTTACCTCTTGGATTAATCCATACATCTTTGCCATCATAAGCAACGCATGTTGAAGCACTTAATTTTTAAAATTAAAAATCAATTTTGTACGGTATAGTTAATTAAATGATATTTAAAATCATCATACATGTCAATATATGCAAATAATTCAGCAGGAGTTTTGTAAATTTTCAAAATAATCTAAAATATCAAAATCATAATATCATAATATCATTATATCATAAAATAAGAATAATGACCAGTATATAAAAACAACTTCAATTAATATTAAAATATTATTTACCTGAATATGCCGATATGGATATTTACTAACTATATTCACACTATGTTTTCCACGAACGCAAATAACTTTAAAAGGCACATTACGACAAACAGTTTCATATATATGTTGCATTTTTTTCTTTGCAGTTTCTTCATCAATTCCATAAAAATGAATATCTATATCGGAACTAGCAAAAACTTCTGTATAATGTTTTCTAATTTTATAAAGATTTTTTTGATCTTTGGCAGGAAGTGGAAGAAGACAAGCAAGAACCGACCCTCCTATTATATGTAGTATATAAATAATATGAATCAAATTTTTTTTTGATATTTTAATTATAAAAATCGAATCTTAAATTACCTGAAACAATAGTGTTACTCCAATCTAAACCATAAAGACTGCCTATATAACAAAATTTACATTAGAAATAATGTTAGAAATAAATAATTAAATATTGTGAAATCGATTTTTTTTTCTTTACCTTCAGTAAATAAATTCCAATTTCTTTTAAAAGCTTCAATACCCCCTTTACATATTGAAAGCTCTCCTTTCTTTCTTCTTTTTTCCTCAGGAAGAGGCATTATATATAAAGAATCTTCATGAGGATCCTTACCAACTTGTCGAGGTTTTGNTTACGACAAACAGTTTCATATATATGTTGCATTTTTTTCTTTGCAGTTTCTTCATCAATTCCATAAAAATGAATATCTATGTCGGAACTAGCAAAAACTTCTGTATAATGTTTTCTAATTTTATAAAAATTTTTTTGGTCTTTGGCAGGAAGCGGAAGAAGACAAGCAAGAATCGACCCTCCTATGTATTATACAAATAATATGAATCAGTTTTTTTTTTGATATTTTAATTATAAAAATCGAATCTTATATTACCTGAAACAATTGTATTACTCCAATCTAAACCATAAAGACTGCCTATATAACAAAATTTACATTAGAAATAATGTTAGAAATAATAATTAAATATTGTGAAATCGATTTTTTTTTCTTTACCTTCAGTAAATAAATTCCAATTTCTTTTAAAAGCTTCAATACCCCCTTTACATATTGAAAGCTCTCCTTTCTTTCTTCTTTTTTCCTCAGGAAGAGGCATTATATATAAAGAATCTTCATGAGGATCCTTACCAACTTGTCGAGGTTTTGACCCCAAATATCATCATTTTTATAAACACTAAATAAATTGAGGTGTGATTTTTTTAATAAAGGGTCATCAGGAGAGTTTACGAACAATTTGTGAAGAGTAGCTCCTCGTGCTAAAGCCGAATTGATACCCTCTTGATCATTCTTACGAAAAGATGAAAGATATGCATCAGCGATTTGGTCTCATTATGAATATTTAGTTATTATCAATAAGTTTAGATATCAATACGTATCTGAGTATTTATAAGCATTTATCGTCGTCGCAATATAAATCGTTAACCTGTATCACAGAAGAGATAAACCGCCATTGAATCTACACTAACTGTTTTTAGCTAATCGTTAATGCAACATTTAAACCTAAATTTCCTTTTCAGCCAGACACTTACGTATTACATGTAAATAAACATCATAAACTACGAAATATAACTTAAACTTATACTTAATGAGATACAGTAGTGCACTACGACAATTTGACGATATGTTACATCATTTATAACTCTTTGTTATCTAATAGTAGCTTTTATTCTACGACATCTTTTCTTTGGTTATTACTTATTGTTGTGACGGACCATCGTCATTCTTGTATTTGTCCCCATTTATAGTTAATTTTATCTAAATTCGTATCTAAACCGACTTGAAAGACAAATCTAAGCCAGTTTAATGTCAAGAATACTGAAGTAGGAATAGTGTATATATTGTACTTATTTTTAGATTTTTAAGTTTTCTTATTGGATTATTTTCTCTAAATCGTAATAAATCGTGCATATCCTAATTTTAATTCTGGCCGGAATTATGCACTCTGACCAGGTTATAAATGCTGGCTTGTAAGAATTCTAATTTATCTAATGTGAAGCCTGCACAGGATGAGCAGAATTTCTAATTTAATGCGAAGTATCACAAAAGATACACATTTGTCATTGAGAAAGTGATTGATGTACCTTTATCATGAAAATTAAATAATCATGTCGTACTTGAAGTTACAACTTCAGGCAGGTGTCATCTTCAGGTATGACATATATTTATATAATATACAATCAACTTGTTTTAACATAATGTAAAGCTTCAATATTATTATAATCACATAGTTTTGCAATATCGAATGTTTCAATTGGATACAATGATACTTTATAGTTATTGGTCATGTTGTTGATGATAACTGATTATTCACTAGGACACTGTGCTTATGACGTGACCAAAGGGCACGTCATAACGCGGTGTCTGCTGCGAAGAAATCAGCGATTATCGTTAACAACAACCACCCTAGCATACCCCTAAAAAAAAGTTACGAAACTGAGTTTAAATTTTCTGAACTAAAGTTCCGTTTTCGAAATTACAAGAATTATGCTTTACTGAATAGCAGAAAATTATATTAAAATTTATATACACTACAATTTGAATGTAAAATTCGAATAAGTTGATTATTATATATATGCATTAATTGATTCGCTACAATTGAATTTTGCAGAATAATTCATACGTTTTAATAATTGTATTAGCTATTTTGACAAATTATTTGTACTATATTGCATTATTCGTAAATGTAAAAGAAACAACTACATTATATAATTGAAACAACTACATTATATAATTTATTCCCAATAAAATGTATTTTTATTTCTTCCCGCCCAAGTTTTTTTGGATTTTTTTGCATTTTCATACCCTTTTAGATCATTAACCATTCGTTCTATCGGGTTAAAATTTGATTCGATATTTTTCAGCCATTTTTTTTGCTGAGGGAGCTCAGACGACTTAGAAATAAAAGTATTTGCCTATATAAAATTTTAGTATTAATAATTATATTATATTATTAAATTATAAATTTACAATATACCTCATTTAATATTTTTGATAGCCGTTCAGCAATTTCGTCTGCATTTTCATTATCGCTAGAATTTGTTTCGTCTGTTTTTTCAGCAATTATTTCATTATCTGAAGTCAGATTCATATTTTCATGCCATAAATTTGTGAAATTGTTGCTTATTACTTTGTCTTCTTTAATTAACTTCCAAATTGTTTGGTCAGTTTTGGATATAAGCGGATAGGTTTTATTTCGACATACCTTTAATGTAAAGTTTTAGTTTAATATATATACATATCGATCTGAATTGCAATAAAAATAAATTTATACTTTATGAAAAAAACCACTATCCATCATTCCAACAGGTGCGACAAGATGTTTGCATATAAAAAATCTACTTTTTAAAAATGAGGCGCATGAACAAATCCAACGATTATAATCAACGAAATATTTGTCTTTGTTTATAACTTGTTTTAATGCTGCTTTTTTCCATTCCAATTTAATATCTTTGCGCCATGGTGATAATTTCCGACCATTAATAAGGAGATTATATCGTTGAATTTGTCCAGGAATTATTTGACTAATAAGGATAAAACAGACAAGATCTAAGCGTGGTCGATTGAACTTGTAGAAATAGTCACGTTTTAGAGTTCTCCAGTGTGATTCAACAATCATTGTTGTTAGCAATGGTGATATTTCAGAATTTGAAGATGTAGCCCACAACTTCCAACGACTATCACGATACCATTCATTCCATAGGTAACACCATACATCAAATAAGTCATTCGTGTAACAAAACTCAAACATTTCTTTAATCGCAAGTGCACGTATTTGCTGTGGATCATTAATGAATTCTTTATTATTAGTTGGTAATAGCATGTGTTGGCGTAAGTGCTTTTCCACAAGGTCGAGGATTATATTTCGATAAAATTGTACACAAAAAACTTTAGAATTAGTTTTTTGGTTTGATGATTGTACATTTCGTGTGTTTATCCATGCTGGATCAATAAAAGAGCATTGACGATTTGCTTCAGTAGCATCATAAGAAATATTACTTGATGTTTTTGATGATGAAAGTTTCTGTTTGATAGCACGACTCACATGCCATTTGCAAAGTTGTATATTTACATCTTTCCATACGGCCTGAGCACTTGAGATCTGTGCAAAATCCTTATCGGATAAGAATGTTTTAATATTATTAACACCATGATTGCGCAAACATAAAAACCATTTGGTTAAAATTGATCTCATATCACGGTTTTTATTGGAAGCAATATAAAGGTAAGAAACTGGAAATCCTGTATAGTCAATAGTCGCCATTAGAACATAAAGTTCATATTTTAATTTGTTTGTGTTGTAAGTAGCGTCAACTAAAAGACACTCATATGCCATTTTTGGCAAAAAAGAAAAAAATGGTGTTAAAAATGCAAATGAATCAACTGGCTCTAATGAACGAAAAAGAAATAAATAATTCTTTTCTTGTAATAAAAGTTGGGCCGATAAAGATTCACTATCATGCCGTTTATACCGAATTATATTGGCTTTTGACCACCAATAATAGACCTGATCCGTAGTTAATGTCTTAAATCCATCCATTTCATTTATTACAATTTTTTTATATAATTCGGATGCTGTATAATCCAAATTATTTGTAATAAATTCTTTTATTTCATTTGTGGTGGTAATATTTTCTGGTCGTGTATGTAAAAGTTGGTGATTTATTTTAATAACTGCAAGGTTGCTCTTATTATCTACTTTAATTGAAACATTGCCGTTACAGTCATATCGATTAAGTCTGGGTACTGTGTCACGTTGTTTTTCTTTATCTAAATGTTTCCGTGATTTTTTAACAGTATCTATACGGCAATTACATCTATAAATAACTGTAACACATTTCATTTTTTTGTGCATAATTTTGGTGTGATATATATAACGATACCCATCACCAGCTTGAACTTTTTCAATTAGCTTATTTGCAATGGAAGATTCGGATAAATCGCTGCTTTCTTGAAAATCTAAAAGGTCTGTAAAATCAACACAATACTCGAAAAAGAATCCAGCATCACCCTCTAAATTTTCATCGAGTTCCGGTATTGAAATTAATGAATCGTAGATGGCTTGTGTTAGATTACTTGAAGGAATAGAATTTTCCTTTGAGTTAAAAATTTTTTTTCATTCTCTTTTTCATATCGCCGTTTTGAATTTGTTCTTGCACGTTCTAAACATTCATTACAGCTCCTTTTTTCTTCAGAAAAATTTTCGATGTTCTTAAACGAGTGACAATTTTTGCAATGCTTGGTTATTTCACTTGACATTGTATAATGTAATCAGCAACGTTTGAGAGAAAGGCAAAAAAATTTATTTTATTAAAAATTGATTATTATACAATAATAATCGTCGTCATTATTACTGCATAATAAAACCTGCATTTTAAATTTAAACTCAGTTTCGTAACCTTTTTTTAGGGGTATACTAGGTTCGTGGTTAACAACATGACCCAATAACTACATTATTGTACATTTCTGACGTAAGCACCTAGCCATTTTCGCATCTTATTGGGTCATTTCTAAACGTGATACACAAATTTTGTTCACCTCCGATAGGAGGTGAACAAAGTTTGTGTATCATGTATTAGAATTGACCCAATAACATGCATGAAAATGGCTAGATGTTAACATAAGAAGAGTACAATAATAGATTAATATCAATCTGGATTGGGATTCTTTTAAAAGGAAATTGCTGGGCGATAGTGAAAAGAGAGGAATAGAAGGCCTTTTGAGAAGCAAAAGAAACACAACAGCGAAAATAGCACTGAATTCCTCACCAGTCAAAAACAAAGCCTGGTCTGAGAGATGGAAACAGTATAATGAATGGAAATGTTTAAAAAGGAAAATCGACTCACCTTTAGACAACTGGCCTTGGAGTTTGGATGATATAAGAATAGCAAATATGAAGGGCTCAGATTACAAAATTAATGAAGTCATATATATAGTTTTTGAGAGGTGGTTCGCTCAAACTAACGTCATCTCAAATAAATTATCCCTTGGAAACTCAGTAATAGGAATGGACGAAGCTTTAGAGTGTACCTAACAAAATGAGTGTCATTTTTTGGCGTTTCTAGCATAGGGTGGGCAGAAAGGACGATGAAGAGTGTCAATTTTGTCCAGGCAACCAACAAACAAGTGAGCAATTCAGTACAAAATGCTGTACGAGCAAGGTCATTTGGAAAGTAGCTTACAACCTTGTTAAAGACTAGTGCGACGGGTGGCGCATTCGCGCCATCCATCTTATTTAGTTTTTTTTTTTGATCATATTAATGAGTTACATGTAAAAAAACTTCTATTACAGAACTTAATAGCTACTGTTGTATACACAATATGTTGCTAAGGTAGATTAGCTTGCATTAGATTTATTATGATTTCATTCGTGATAACTATTTTAATTTACAAAAATATCATTGATTAATGATTAAATATATGTATTTATTGAGACCGCATAATATTAAATTAGTACTAATGAATGCATTACTCTAAATCTAAAACTCAAGGTCAAATCATTATTCTTACTAATATACAAATTAAAAAAAAATTGAAAAGAATGAAAAACGGGTGAATTATTTATTTTTTTCAAAAGACTATATAAATAAATTTTTAATTGACATACTAAATTAATAATCTTATACTTTAATATGATTTTAACCTCTCAAAGTTCACAATCTCAAATTTTCATTGTTTCATGTCAATAATCAACTTATTGGTATTGCATGTCTGTCTTTGGAAGAATAATTTAACCTGTTTGAAATGAGCATTATATTATTAAGTTTAATATAGTAAATTATTTTGGTTAAATCAAAATGCCTTAATATAACTTCTGAATTATTTTATCAACTGTTAAATTACTTTATTATATTATAGATCCAAAGGTATAGTTTCTAAATTATATATCGTAATATTCTAGACATCGTACTCATAGTCCCGAATCTATTTTGAGCAGTTTCATAAGCAAATAATTAATAAAATATTATAATACAAATCACTTTTGAATTATTATGACTTCTATCATAAATTACAGTAAAAATTCTTTTATATAACTTACCAGTTATTTTAGTTACAACAATATGGTTTAGGTTAAATTAGTTTGCATTTGAAATTATCATAATTTCTATCATAAAATACTTAAAAAATCTGTTACAGAACTTACTATTCCATGACTGCTGTAAAGTATGTAGCTGAATAAGTTCATTGTAATTTCAATTGTGATTTCTATCATGAGTTGCTTAATTCTGTTACTAAACTTGCTATTCTGGTCTCAGACGTAGTTAAGTTTGCATTAGAATTATCATGATTTCTCTTATGAGTTATTGTAAACCATTCTGTTACAATATTCACTCTCTGGTAGCCATAGTATATGGTTATGGTTGAATTAGTTTGTATTAGAATTTCAATTATAAATTATTGCAAAATATTCTTTACAGAACTTACTCATTAGCCCAGTTACACATATAGAGTTAATTTGCATCAGAATTATGATTTCTATAATGAATTACTGTAAAAACTATAATTTCTATTTGGAGTTACTATAAAATTTTGTTACTTGCTATTCCAGTAACCATATTACTGCATATAACTAGGGTTTAGTCAGTTTGAATCAGAATTATCATGAGATCTAACATAGAACTTGCTATTTTGATAAGTTAGTTTGCATTGGAGTTATTATAATGTTATAGAACGAGTTTTAGTATTAGTTTCTTGAATGTATTTTCTAGTATATTTTATTATATTATTATTTTATTATATTATTTTATTATTATTATTTTATATTATTATATTATTTTATATTATTAACTATATATGGCATAGTTAGAAGTACGAGTAACATGGTTAACCATTTCTACTATTTCTGCCATTTCATACTATTGTAACTAATAGCTGTAAAAAGATCTATAAACTCTAGATTTCTCCCTTCCTGCGCATTAGACTCAGATTCCCCTCCTCCTTCTCCTAATGCCTAAAAATAGTTATATCTCTTGAATATTATTATCTAAATAAATAAAATATATATTTACTCAATAAACATACTCTTGTCATTTAATAAATATATACTGAACCACTCTAGTGAAGTAATATTCCACTTCCACACCGCTTCATATCTTCTCTGACCCTTACAAGATCCCTGTCACTGTGTGCCGTGTTGCAAGTACTATATTGAAGGCTATAGTCACTTGTAACAATAATCTTCATGTAATTGAGATTAATTATTTGTATTGAAAAATTCTATTACAAATTATTATATTATTTTTATGCAATTAAGATTGAATTAATTTGCATTAAAATTATTGCATAAAATCTTGTTACAAAACTTACTATTCTGGCAACTGCCATGTATAGAGTTGGTTTGTATATAATTATCATTGCTTCTATGTAATTAAGGTTAAGTTAGTTGTATTTAAATTATTGTGAGTTCTACTATAAAAAATTATGTTACAGAACTTAAAGAACCTACAATTCTATTAACTATAGTACATGGTTGTTTATATTAGAATTTTCATGATTTCTACTATAAAAAATTCCCACTACAGTACTTACCGCTAGATAGTTAATATTGAGTGATTTCTATACAATTAATGTTGTGTTAGTTTGTATTAAAATTATTGTGATTTCTATTATAAAAAATTCTATCACAGGACTTACTTGCTATTCAAGTGACCACAATATAAAATATATGATTAAGGTTGAAATTTGCATTGAAATTGTTGTAATTTTACTGTAAAAAAAAAACAGTTACAGTACTTACTTACTATGATTTTTATCATGAATTACTAAAAATTTTTTACAAAACTTACTATTCTGATGACCATAGTAGTGGCTAGAATTATTAATTTCTATCATACAAAATTTTGTTACAGAACTTATTCACCATTTTGGCAACCACACAGTATGCATTAATTAGTTTGCACTGGAATTATCATAATTTCTATTATACAAAATTTTGTTACTGAACTTATTTGCTATTTCAGTGACCACACAATATGTGTTAGTTTGCACTGGAATTATTGTGATTTTATTATAACTATAAAGAACTTTGTTACAGAACTTACTCTTTATCCCAGTAACCAAAGTGTTTAAAGATGAGTTATTTTATACCAGAATTATTGTGATTTCTAAAAGATTTAGTTACAGAACTCATTCACTATTTTGGTAATTATGGATGTTAGTTTGTATTATAATTACAGTAAAAAATTTGTTACAGACTTACTCATTATTCAGTAACACATAGGAGTTGGTTTTATTAATGAATGTCCTGTTTCTAAAAATGAAAATTTTGAAATTAGTTTTTGCTTTTGCAACATTCAAAAATCATAAATAGATGGCAACAGAGTTGTTATATTATTATACAAAAAACTATACATATAGTTAAGATATCATTTTGGTGCAATGTCTTAATTTCTTATATCAATTATTAATTCACAAAAATAAAAATTACTAACCAATATGGTCGTGAAGAAACAACCTTTCGAGCCTATTAACACTCGGATCAATTATGATTCATGATGATATTTCTGACATTTTAATTACATACTAATAAAGAGAATCTCTTTAAAGTGATTTTCTAAACATTTTGTTCTCAAAGAATTCTTATCATAAATAAGGCTGTAAATGATGTTTAAGCAACACACATTTGATTTTTTTTTATTGAATAAAAAGCTTCGATTGGTTTATTTTACATTGTCACCCCATCAACAATCTTCCAAGCCTTCGATGATCTTGCATCAAAATCAATCAACAATATGTATGATGTAAATATTGATGATCTTCCACCAGTACAAAAAAACAAACACGTACTTACTTAAGATATAGTTGGTGGCTGTTAGCCGTAAAGCTGTAAAGCCGTAATACTTGTATGGCAAATAACAACATATTCATCAGTTTCCGGTTTGGAGTGACTGGGTGTCATGTGCGTAGTTACTTAATTATAATATTATAATATTATACTATAGTTATGGTATCGCATTATTACAATATTGCAGCATTACGGCATTACAGAGTTGTAGCATTACGACATTACAGCATTACGGCATTACGGCGTTACAGCATTACGGCATATTATTTTTACAGCTATGCCAATTAATTCTACCATTGGTAAAACACCGTAATTGCCGTAATTCAGTAATTCTACTACCAACAGTCCACCGACTATAACATAAGATAAGCCAGAAGATTTTACTTATTTCACCAGTTAATACAAACCAAAAAAGGAAAGCAAATTTTATAAATAAGCTGAAGTATGTGGATAAAAATTTAGGGTTAGAGCCTTAACGTTAGAGGCTATATGATTAGATCGACACTTACTATATGTAAAATTACATTCCTGCTATTTTTATTAGCGTGCCAAGATCGATTAAACATCATTTTTTGAGTAATTTCGTTTTTTCTTCTTTTAGTGTTCGGATTCTTTGTGCAATAGTCTAAATTTGCACTCTCTGATTGATTTCATGAGTTTGTGAGTTTGTGTTACCACTGTTATGAAAATTTTATTGTATAGAGTGGCTGTGCATGTGTTTAGGAACAGATCGTGGTTAGATTTTGGTCTAGGACCATGGATTTTGGTTCGAGACTGCAGGTCTTGGTTTCAGACCATAATAATTTAGAATGTATAAATACGATAGCTGAACTCAGAGAATAATAATAAATAAAATAAGAAAGAATTCCTTTTCTTAATATAATATAACATTTATTCTGAATTCCCTAATGAACATCCATTCCGCATAACCTATGCTGAGCTAATTCGACCTCCCATTAGCCAAGTCTCTCCCACGGTTGTACACCGCACAAACGGAACTATGCAAATAAAGAAATGAGAATTATAATGATCAACGGATTAATTGACAGTGAAATGACTTATAAAATAAAGATCTATGGGTTGATGAGACTTTGAAATAATTTATAAAAGAAAAGATCTACGGGTTGATGAGTCGACGTTGAAATTGTATTATAGAGATAAAGAAAGATCTACGGGTTGAGATTTTTCTTTGATACACATTTGTTTATTTCCACGATTATTATATCGACAATCATACAAGTTTTCGATGATCCTAAATAATAATGATTAATGGTGATCTAACCGATCAAAAAAAAAACAAGGAAAGATCATTTACTTCGAACTAACCACATGCATAAATACGACAGCTGACGATTAGATCTACATAATGGTAATGAATGTGAGAGGGCAAAAAAGATTAATAGGTACGCAAGTGCCAAATGACGAAATGATCTACGCGTTGAAGGGTCGAAATGAAAAATTGTATTATTGGATGTGTAGTCAGAAGCTCCTCCTGAATCATTGGACGAAGTTTTTTCTGTTTCTAATATCAGAAACAAGAAAAATAAGCCGGCTGGAGATGGTTCTACATTATGGTAATATGAAATATAGGAATATAACGCTATTCCAAGTCCTGCGATCTCATGAAATATAGGAATATAACGCTATTCCAAGTCCTGCGATCTCATACATTGTTAAGAATAGAATCAAAAACGAGATTAAGGTACTTAGAGGGACTTTAAATAGGAGCAAGGCCAAAAAAAATGTTACTATGATCTCTTGTAGTAGCATAAGGAAGGTATCAATATGATGAATAGGTAGGGCCCATTAGCAATAAGTTAAGTTAGCATTGATTAAGAGTGCCCATGATTACCTATATATACTCAACTCAGACATTATAATCATTTCTTTGTACATAGTAATATATTTCTGTGTTTGAGATGAATAAAGTGTGCTAACTGGCGTTCCTTCTGGAAAGGGTTAAAAAAAAATATACTAACAAAACAAGCTCAGAAAGTAGATTTACTTAATATTAAATTTACTTTCAGAGCTTTTTAATGTTATTATGGGCACGCGATGAACATGGACGTTATTTTGGAACCATATGTTATTTTTAGGGGGGCATAATAATGATGACCTTAAATTCAAACATTAGATTAAAAAAAAAAATACAGATTTTTAGAATTATTTAGGTACATTTTTCAACTTGGGCTAGGATTATAATAAAGGAGTATACAGGTAGGTAGGTAGATTTTAAAAGATTTAATTTCTCGGATTTCATATCACTTGGCAATATTCTCACATTATATTTGATCAATTCAGTCATTCGGTTTATTTAAATTATTCAGCTAATTGGTTTATTTGTCTATATAGTTTATTCAAATATTAAATTACAGGATTATGGTTTATTTAAGTTATTTCAATTTATTTAATATTTTGAATATTTAATTTTATCTTGTTAGCATTTGTTTTACTAATAATAGGGGTCGTCTAAAGCCATGTCAATCACATGACATAGAGCCAATAGGATTGTTTATTTTGATCGACACGGATCAGCCCGAAGAGACAAAAACAGCGAAAAAAAAGCGAAAGTCACAAAAATACAAGAAACAACAGTCTAAACCCATCTTGGCGCATTAATAAAAAATGTAGGGAGGACAATTTTACTATAAGACATGCCCTAACTCTAACCCCAAATTAACCCTTACCCTAACTTTAATTAAAAAATCAAAAACATGTGACTGGACAAGTCCCCTAATAATATCAATTCAAAATTACTATCGCTATAAATTACTATGCATACAAATACAGTTATCCTAATTTAATATATCGATATGTTAAAGTTAATCCCTAAATTTACAAATGCAGATATTGATATGGGGAATTGCATATGTATCTTTGTCAATAAGATAACTTCCTGGCTCACTCAACAAACTTATGCTCTCATTGATCATGTCTTTTGCATCCTTAAATGGGATAAGGTCTCTTTGAGAATTTATGCTTTCATTTGTTTTTTGCAAAAGGTCAAAAACTTCAAATGGTTGAAATTGTTCTACTTCTTCCTGTTTTGAATGAGAAATAGATTGCCTTGATTTATTTTTCTCGAGATAACTGCGCAATCTGGATAAAACAAATCTTTCCTTTTTTGGCTTCATAGAATTTTCGTCAGAAAAGATATCATTATCATGAATTTCTTTCAAAAATTGATTTATAGCAATATCAACAGGAATATGTCCTGAACTATTCTCACGGTAAAGATTATTCGATGTTCCTGATTCTTTTTTATTAGTTTCTACTTTTTCCTTTTGATCTTTCAATTTCAGCAAGGTTTTTGTAATTTCGAGAGAACTTTCTTTAACAGAAAGATGTAAATAATTGTTGTGTGCAAAGTCAACAATAGAAGTATTGGCTGTTCTTTCAAGTAAAAAATGAAAAGCATCTTTCTGTCCTTCAAGGATTGCAATTGAAATTGGTGTATGCTTGTAAACGATGCTTTGTGTTTCAAGCATTTTTTGAGTAATATTATGATCCAACTTGTCAAAAAGGAATCGCAACAATTTTAAATTTCCTTGGTATCTATAAATTTAAATGAATTATTAAACATTCAAATATATTCAAATATGTGTAATATCAAAAGATTACTTACGCAGCATGATGTAATGCGGTCCATTCATACTCATCAGTTATAGAAGAATCAGCTCCAATTTCTAAAAATACTTCTAGGCATTCTATTTTATCCTCACAAACAGCGAGAAGAAATGGTGTCACAGCACCATTAAAACTTGTTTGATTGAGTATTTTTTCAAGAGTTTCATCATCTTCTTTTCTAAATTTTTTATATGTATCTGCTAATTTTTTGATTGATTCTGGTTTATTTTCTTTAACAGCCCAATGGAATGGGGTATCTGCCTTGGGTAAATAAAACCAAAATAAGATTCGTCCGATCTTAAGAACTTCTTCATCTTTAAAGAATAGATTTCGAATATTAGAATTTTTGCAATGCAATGAAGAAAATTTTTGTAATGCATCGATTGGCCGTGTGCTTAAGAAATATTCGATGCTTTTAATAGCACCATAATAAGCTGCCATATGAAGAAAAGATGGATCAACTGCCTGATCAAAAATATAAGGATCATGTCGGCTAATCCATGATTTCTTCTTTCTGCCATTAATATCTAGCCCAATATAAGTTCTAAAAAAAATATAAGAAAGTTATGAATTTAATTTTTAAAATAATCCTGAAAATTTTTGAATAACTCAATGCATACGTTGGAGTAAGATTTTTTATAATATCTTCAATTTCATCATCCCTATCTATATTAAACATTCCAAATGAGTTTCCACCAGCTCCATACCTAATAGTTTAAAAAAGCTTAAACCTATTAAACTTTGATAAATTTACACAATCACATTATTAAATTTAAAATTTACTTACTCTATTAGCAAATCAACTACATCAACATTATCAATAAAAATAGCACATTGCATGAGATTATTATTGTTATTATAATATAAAGGTGCATAAGTTTTTGTTGTATTTCTTATTAATCGCATAACTGTATCTGTCATATCTTCATTATCATCTATCAAATAAAAATTTGTAAAAAAAAAAATAAAAAAATTATGTTAAATATAATAATTTCTTTAATAGCAATAACAAAATATACATTACCTTTTACTTTTTGATAATTTTCAGCCCATGTCAATACTTCTTTAATAACTTTAACATGATTCATGAATACAGCCAGTGCAAGTCCATTAAATCCTCCTAAACCAACTTGTTTTTTCCAATTTTTTGGTATAAGTTCATATTTTTCAGATAGTTCATAGTTTGCATGTTGCAATAATTCAAATGCAGTAGTTACAGTATGAACTGATACTTTCGCATCTTGTGTCTCATCAATTACAATGTCTGCTGGTAACTCTGGTTCTGGTTCAGGCTCATCTTCACTACTACAAGCCGAATAAGTTTCTAATAAAAAAAAAGTTTTTTTTTTTTTTTTACAACGAAATCTCAAATAATGAAATACTACAATATAAAAAAAAATAAAAACAAACCTAAATCGTAATTACTAACAAACGATTGTTTTATATTAATTTCTTGGTCGCTTGAATCCTTAGGACGATATTGTCGTTCTGCTATTTTTAAAATTTGAACAGCCATAATTTCATATCCTTTATAACATGCCAACATAAATGGCGTCATATTATTATTATCTTCAACGGCAATAATAAGTTCTGAGCTCATACGTTCAACAAGCTCAGTATTATTATCCCATACAGCTTGAAAAAGAGTTGTATACTGTTCATAAAGGGATTCCGGTACGGAAGACCCACTCAAATATCGAAAAGAAATAATATTTTTATAGATATCATCAGAAGTTGGCTTTCTTGTATCTTTTGCTGTATCTTTTGTTTTTTTCAAAATATTAAATATTTGTTGACATGATGGTATTCGTGTAAAGAACTGATTTTGATGTTCAATAATTTGTTTCAATATCTCAATCTGTGATTCTAAAATATTTTTCATAATTTGTCTGTCATTTTCTTTCGTGTTTTGTAATTCATGAGTATTTATCAATTCCAAATGTTTTTGTTTCTTAGCAAGTAACCCTTCTTTTATTTTTAATTCTTCTAGTTTGCGTAAAATGGTATGTTGATCTTCCTCGAACTCAAATTTTAATTGTGCACCACTTACGTGTAAATCTGTAAAAGATTTAACAAGTTTTTGTAATTGTTCAATTAGCTTTTGATTTTCCGATTTTTTTTCATCAATATTAAGATCGATCGGACCCAAAACTGATAATTTGAAAATAGTATCATTTAATTTTGATTCATCTACTCTTAAAAGTAAAAATCCAACATATGAATCAATGGGATTTTTCTTAATTTCAGAAGAAATTATTGACTTGATATGTGCAACATTAAATTGCCTTTCAATTGCATCAGAAATCATAAAGTCTGGCAAATTATTAACATTATTATTAATGAGTTCAATTACTTGATCTAATAGAGTTTTTGATTGATCGTACAAAGAATTTATTTGGACACCGGCATCAATCAATAAACGCCAAAGACCATTTTCAAGGGATAGTGTTATTGGTTGTTTTATGTTATCATACTCGTTAGGTGGCATCCGACCATAATATGATCTTAAATATTTGACATTTTCTTTAAAATCTTCCAAAGTTATAGTTTCCTATATATTAATAATGTGGAAAAAGCAATTTATGAATTATTCTTTATTATATAAGTCTCGATAACAAATACTTACATGAGCTCCATATTTCAATAACAGTTCTAAAATTTTTTGGTTTCCATTTTTTACAGCAATTGTTAATGGAGACTGTCGTTGTTTATTAAGAAAATTAAGCATCCTATTCGCTTTTGGATCAATATCCAAAAGCAACTTTACAAATTCCAATTTTCCTAATAAATATATATGTTAGTTTTTTTTCAAATAATAATAAAACTCTCACAATTTCATAATATAAACAAAACTATACCAGTTTGCACAGCTAAATGTAGTATAGTATTATAGTCATAATCAAACTACAATGGTAAAGCCAAAAAAATGGTTAGTTCAAAAAATAGTTAACTATGCAGTGGGGGGTTTTTTTAACAAATAACCATCATACTTGTGCGGAATGTGCACCATTTTTTATCAAAATTGATGCAATTTCGAGACCGATCTGTGTATCCCTTTTTCATCAAATAATCAAATAATGCATTATATTTTAAGACTAATGAATGAATATCAAAATTACTACGATAATGCAACATAATTTAACCTTACCTAGTCAAAAGGCATAAACCTAGTGGATAGTAAATCTTAAGAGTTTTTGAATTTGAGTAAAGGTATTCCATGTTTGGAGTTTTTACTATTATACGTCGATTAACATTAGCTCTGGCTTCAATTAAACGTTTTATAACTTCAATGTGACCAAATAGAATTGCATATTCGAGTGAAGAAAAAGAATGATTCCATGACTCAGCATTTAGATCAATTATATCATAATTTGTTTCTTCTTCTTCATCTTGTTTTTCTTTGTCATCATTTTGTATTGCATCATCTAATTCATCTATATTTATTATATCAAGCGACTCGTCAGAATTATTACTCTCAGTTTCAACATTAGTTCCAACTAAAGATTCCTTATTAATCATATCTTGTTCTTTAAGTTTTTCATTTTGAGCATTCTTTTTTAAAAGTTCTTCAAGTATATCCAAATTTCCCGATTTTGAAGCTAAATGAATTGGACCAAGTCCATCAATCATTTTAATTGTAATTTTTGCACCACTTTTTATTAATTCTTGTACTACTGATAGATGTCCCCCAATAACTGCCAATTGAAGTGGAGTTCTACCAAATTGATCTCTAGCATCTAAGTCAAGTTCTTTCTCATTTTCTTGAATAATTTTTTGAATCCATAAAGTATCACCCTTAGCCGCAGCGATACATAAATTTTCTCGTGGTTCTGTCATGTAAGCATCAACAACCCATTCATCTAGATCTTTATGGATATTTGGATCAACATGATAATCAATAAATTTTATTTCACCACTAGTATAATATTGATTATTTTCTTCTTGTAGTTTAATTTCATCCGGAGTTTGAGCTTGAGGACATGAACCACAACAATCACGAAAAATTTGATACATGTTACCAAAAAAGCATGGATGGCGGTGTAAGTAAGGATGTCCCGGTTGGAGATTTCTTGTAGAGTTTAATTTCATGTCCTATTTTCAATTAATCAAAAAAATAGAGTTGTAACTAAAAGAGTTTCGAGAAATATTTCAAATAAAAAAAAATAAATACCTTTTTATAAATCAAGTCTCGAATGTCATCTGCATCATAACTTGGACCATACGGAAGACTAACTATTTCATAATCATTATTTTCAAATTTACTAATTTTAAGGTTGGTCCTTGCCAATTGACGCGATTGATAAGAAGATGGTAAATTTGGGCGCACGGACTTTGAAAAAAAAATATAACGTTACTGCAATAGTAAACTAGTTTAAAATAATGCACAGGTAACACTGTTTTTATTACCTGTATACCCCTATTTTCAATATAACGGGTTCGTTCATCAGGAGTAGGTAATCTAAGTACATGTAATAAATAATCAAAATTAATTTCTATTGATACTATTAATTATAGTTTCCGTTAAATTCTTTATTAAAAACATACTTTTCGAGAACAATTAATCGTGCAAGCCCTTTCAGCCTATAATATGGACGCTGAAAACTGTAAGGATTTAATCGATCCCTTTCATTTTTTTAAAATATCTTGTGTAAATTTTAAAATAAATATTTTTATGAAATTTTTGCATGATTAATAGCCTTATATAAAAACCTTTTTAAATCTGGAAATTTAATCTAATTTTTTCACAAAACATAATGAGATTTGTATGTTATATGTTGAGTAATGTAGAAAATTATACATGTTATATATATATACAAAATTATGATATAATGAATTAAAGCATACTTCGAATCCTCTTCCCGCATATTTAGCGAGACGAGTTTCATATGAATGGCTGCTTAGTTCTATTTCGATCAAATTGCACTGAGTTATCAATGCTTGGTGACCTAAAGAATCAAATAAAAATGAATTATAAACAAATAGAGGTCATTTTGTTTTTGTTTTCTATAACAATTCTTACCTCTTGGATTAATCCATACATCTTTGCCATCATAAGCGACGCATGTTGAAGCACTTAATTTTTTAAAATTAAAAATCAATTTTATACGGTATAATTAATTAAATGATATTTAAAATTATCATACATGTCAACATTTGCAAATAGTTCAGCAGGAGTTTTGTAAATTTTCAAAACAATCTAAAATATCAAAATCATAATATCATTATATCATAAAATAAGAATAATGACCAATATATAAAAACTACCAATTAATATTAAACCATTATTTACCTGAATATGCCGATATGGATATTTACTAACTATATTCACACAACGTTTTCCACGAACGCAAATAACTTTAAAAGGCACATTACGACAAACAGTTTCATATATATGTTGCATTTTTTTCTTTGCAGTTTCTTCATCAATTCCATAAAAATGAATATCTATATCGGAACTAGCAAAAACTTCTGTATAATGTTTTCTAATTTTATAAAGATTTTTTTGATCTTTGGCAGGAAGTGGAAGAAGACAAGCAAGAACCGACCCTCCTATTATATGTAGTATATAAATAATATGAATCAAATTTTTTTTTGATATTTTAATTATAAAAATCGAATCTTAAATTACCTGAAACAATAGTGTTACTCCAATCTAAACCATAAAGACTGCCTATATAACAAAATTTACATTAGAAATAATGTTAGAAATAAATAATTAAATATTGTGAAATCGATTTTTTTTTCTTTACCTTCAGTAAATAAATTCCAATTTCTTTTAAAAGCTTCAATACCCCCTTTACATATTGAAAGCTCTCCTTTCTTTCTTCTTTTTTCCTCAGGAAGAGGCATTATATATAAAGAATCTTCATGAGGATCCTTACCAACTTGTCGAGGTTTTGCCCCCCAAATATCATCATTTTTATAAACACTAAATAAATTGAGGTGTGATTTTTTTAATAAAGGGTCATCAGGAGAGTTTTTGAACAATTTGTGAAGAGCAGCTCCTCGTGCTAGAGCCGAATTGATACCCTCTTGATCATTCTTACGAAAAGATGAAAGATATGCATCAGCGATTTGGTCTTTCATTATGAATATTTAGTTATTATCAAAAAGTTTAGATATCAATATGTATATGAGTATTTATAAGCATATCGTCGTCGCAATATAAATAGTTAACCTGTATCACAGAAGAGATAAGACGCCATTGAATCTACACTAACTGTTTTTAGCTAATCGTTAATGCAGCATTTAAACCTAAATTTCCTTTTCAACCGAACACTTATGTACGTTACATGTAAATAAACATCATAAACTACGAAATATAACTTACTACGACAATTTGACGACATGTTACATCATTTGCAACTCTTTGTTATCTATTATAGTAGCTTTTACTCTACGACACCTTTTCTTTGGTTATTACTTATTGTTGTAACAGACTATCATTATTCTTGTATTTGTCCCCATTTATAGTTAATTTTATCTAAATTCGTACGGTACGAGATCTAAACCGACTTGAACGACAAATCTATGCTAGACTTAATTCAGTTTAATGTCAAGAATACTGAAACAGGAATAGTGTATATATTGTACTTATTTTGATTTTTTAGTTTTCTCTAAATCGTAATAAACGATGCATATCCTAATTTTAATTCCGGCCGGAATTATGCACTCTGACCAGTTATAAATTCTGGTCAATTCTAATTTATCTAATGTGAAGCCTGCACAGGATGCGCAGAATTTCTAATTTAATGTGAATTATCGCAAAAGTTACACATTTATCATTGAGGAAGTGATTGATGCACCTTTATCATGAAAATTCAAATAATCATGCCGTACTTGAAGTTACAACTTCAGACAGGTGTCATCTTCAGGCACGACATATATTTATATAAGATACAATCAACTTGTTTTAACATAAAGCTTCAATATTATTATAATCTAGTTTTGCAATATCGAATATTCCAATTGGATACAATGATACATTACATTCTTGCAATGGTATGACTTTTTTTGGGGGAGTTAACTCAATATATGATTTTGATAACTATATATAAAATACGCATCAGATAGGTAACCCTAACCCTAATTTTAAATTTCACACCGACTCCCTTTTTTGGATATTATTATCCATATCCGATATCCACATTTCGCCAACGCTGCATTCGTCAGTCATTCGTCTCTGTTGTTGCATATGATTCCTAATACAGTTGGTATTGTGATTTGATTTGATAATCAGTCACTTTTTATGGGTATGCTAGAATATGTTGTCTTTGAAAACAATTCGATATAGGCAATAAAGTTTTTTAATAGTCAAAAGCGATCTAAATATAACTTCAACAGAATTTATTAAATTATATAATGCTAGAGTCATTAGAGTAGATGCCTAATAATATATTTTACAAGTTTTTTAACATTAAATATGTACAAATAATATTGGTAGTTGAGGCATAAACTATCGACCGATTAAATCGACAGTAAACAATTTATGATAAATTCTGTTTACATCTAAGTAGTTGTTTTAAGATCTGAATCTACTTCTTTAATAGATTCGAATTCACTTAATCAGAATCCTCCTACAACATATATTATAAATAAATAAAATTTAATCCCTAATGGATTTATAACGTTACTAATTCAGTAATTGTGAAGTAATCGAGTCGTTGATACATGTAAATTCATTATCCTAAAATCACAATCGTGCTTGAAAAGTCAATACATGCTACAGTCTAGTGTCCTGTAAATACGTGTAACTCGATCACAATAACTCGTGAAATTTTGTTTTCTAGTTAATTCACTATATATAAAAGAATAACTCATTTTTACTAATGTGGAGAATTCAAATTACAGAGGTTGTGATTTTCAAATATACTTTATTAAAGCTATATTCATTTTAATAAAAGAAATAAAATTTTAAATGAATTAACAAAAGAATTAATACGTAAGAATATTTAAAAGTTAGAAAAAGTGATCTAATTTTCTAGGCTTAATTCTAACCGGTAATTCCTTACAAATAGTTAAAATAGCAGATTTAGTTTTTAATGGAGCTTTTAAATCAACTAATTCAATATCATATTTTCTATATATTAATACCAATAAAGAAAGTAATTCAATCATTGCTAACTTTCTTCCTGGGCACGCACGTAATCCACCACCAAACATTGCAAAAGAATATTTATGTCTATCTTCATCCTTTTTCTTATAAAATCGATCAGGATCAAAAATTTCTGGATTAGACCAATGATCTTTATGCTTGTGAAGTCCATTTAAATTTACATGAAAAATTGTTCCAGCATCCCATTTATAACCAACCATTTCACATGGCTTATCAGTATACCTGGCAAGAATACTTAAAGGTGGAATAATTCGTGCAACTTCCTTAATTATCGCTGTACAATATTCTAATTTTGTGAGGCCTTCATGATTTAAACAAGTACTTTGAGAGAATATTGTGTCAATTTCGGCAATCATTTTTTGTTTAACTTGAGGGTATTGACAAATATAGTAGGTCAAGAAACAAAATAAATTTGCAGTCTAAAATTTTAATCGGCAATAAATAATAAATATAAAAATAATTTAAATAAATAAATAATAAAATAATAAATAATTATTGTATAAGTAATACTTACAGTCTCTGTTCCACCAATGAAAGCGTCGAGCATATTACCTCTTATTTCTACATCCGTCATCGGTCTAAGAATCTTACCATCAATAGCCTTCACATTATCTTTATCTCTTTCAGTATTAGTAATAATTAAAGATGTCAACAAATCTTGTCTTAATTCTTCCCCTATTGGTGTCTCTTCAATCTCTTTTTTTCTTTTTTTAACAATCATTTCCAACCTTTCAAGCAAATAATCCCGATTTTCAATTAAAGATTTAACATTCTTTTTAACAAATGGTATACTATGACGTAAGGGTGAACTAATAAACATAAAGTATGAAACTCCTAAAATTTGTTTGCTAATTCCTTGAATAAATCTTTCAGAATCTTCGATTAATGTACCAGAACGACTCACTTTTGTAGGACTTAATTTATTATAAAGTAAAGCTATCCCATAAGATCTTTCACCAGTAGTTAAAATTATAATCATATCACTTGTAAAACTACGTGCCCATAATGATAAATCTGTTTCAAGACACCAATTATTTTTATTATCTTGTAAATTATCATCTCTTGATAAATTATTATTATTAGCAAGTGATTTCCAATATACTTCTATTTCTTGAAATATTTTATCAACCCATTTAATAGCTTCAAGATTAAAACTTGATGATTGTACAGCTTTATTAAAAAATTGTCGATTATATTTCCAACTTTTTACATCATGATTAAATATTAAACCTCTTCCTGCCATTCCAAGTTCTTCTAATCCTTTAGAATATGGTGCTCTTGTCATAAAAGTTGTATCTGTAGCTGAAGATGCTAACATATTTTCAAGATATTCAGGACGAGAAATCGATATTCTACGAAATCCACCAAGGTATACTTCACAAACATCTCCATATTTTTTGTGAAGCGATATAAATAATTGTTTAGCATCCGTATCAAAAAGATATGAACATTCTATAAAAGGAAGTGGTAAGGGACCAGGTAACTTATTAGGCCGGGTAAAGTATTTATAATAAAATTGAAAAACATATATTAAAAAAGAAAATATGATAAAGTTCAGGTAGTCTTTAAATTTTAATGCTGTAATAATGTCAAGAAAAACCATTTTTTGTTTTGTTAAAAAAAAAAAGAGAATCAGATCGAAGTACGTACGTATGTACACAATTTAAATTAAATGTTGATGCACTGATCCGGTTTAAATAATTCATATAATGCGAACTAGGGTTAGCATTTTGAGTAGTTGCTGCTATACATTTTAGCAGATTATCTGTTTAATGACGGGTAAGTGGTCTGTCGGGGAAATCTATCGAAAAGAATCACGTTACACGACATTTGGAATCAAATTTCTAATTTAGAATTTTTATCGAATCTTAATCCAAAAAGTTTAACTTTGTATTACACCAGCATGTAGTAGTAATTGTGATTGCACTGTGGATCGCTGTGGGAACAGCCAGTGGTTTCCCGCTCGCCGGCTGGCGAAAAAAATCTTGGGAATGGTTGGGTGGGTCGCGAGAATTTTTTGGTTTTGCGCTGGCCGGATAAATTCTGCCGCTTAGTTGATTTCTTCTAGCTTGTTCCTATTCTTGCTTAGATTTACGCCAATGCATACGCATTGACATGTGCTGTTGTTCACGCCTGCATTAAGTTTCCCACGCCGTTTGACCCTCACATGCACGGTACTTCGATTCTGCGGATGTGGCTGTCGTGTGGCTGTTTCTCTTTTCGGTCACGTGATCTGCTATCACTCCACACGAAATTTATGCAGTCCGGAATTTTTTCCGACTCGGGTAAGTATCACCCGGTCCAGGACACGGAAAATTTCGATATATTTTGTAAATTTGTTTTGGGTATTAACAAAAATTGTTTTTTATTGCTATATTAAATTTAATTATGTCTATGATCAGCAAAAAGTACTCGTAAAATTCAAATGGCGTATGTTGTTGCAGTTACTTGATATCATATGATCGTGGCATTTAAATCGCGACAAAAACAAATTTATTAACTGTTAATATCAGATATGGGTCTTTGCCTTGAAAATGACCTTACGGGACTATGTAGATTTTATGAATAAAAATTAAAATTTCTAGCTATCCAGTAATCCAATTCAAATAAACTTTTTTTATTTTGTAGAGCTTAGTGAGTTATATTATTTAACTACAATAACAGCTTGCTTGCAAGGTAATTCTCTGAATACAGCTAGGCATGTGCAAATTCCAATAGATGGATCAATAGTATAGATTTTACTAATAATTGCTACACTTGATACAGTATATACATTATTGATTATATTACATTGGATTCTTTTTCGATTTAATTTTGTTTAGCAGAATCAAAAATACATTTTAATAATTCTAAGTGATCTGAATGCTGATTAGTAATACCTAATAGCTGTCTTTTATAAAAATTTTCTATATTTATTATAATAAGTTAAAAATTTGTACAATATTATAAACTTGAGTTCTCACAAAAACAATATCTTTTATAATTCTAATACTTTTTTCTATATAATTATTAGTGTGATTATTATAAAGCATCAAATTTCTTGATATGAAAGTGTCCAAAAATCTTGTCATTTCTAAAGAAGTGTGCAATATGATACAAGTTGTCCATATTTGGTAAAATAAAGTTCCTTTAATTTGGCAAATTCTTTATCTATTTTAGAATTAGTGAGTGTATACAGAATAGCTTTAAGGGATACATAATTGGAATACAATCATCTTTGTGAATTTTATACTTCTTATTGTATTACCAGTGCCAAAAGGTTTGTAAAATATAAAAATATATAGTAAATGAGTGCATAATGGACAACAAATTTCTAGAGTATTATATTTAGCATTAGAATTATTAGTAATAATAACATTGGGTCCAATTTGTGGCCCATATTCATAAAAGGTTTTAGGAGGTATGATTGTTTTGAGTAAATTAATAGCATTTTTAATTGTAACTTTAGCTTTATCTAATATTAAATTTATTTCGAATAGCAAAGTGCCAACTATACAATTTGCATAAAAGAGACTAATACTGTATTACCACAAAATAGCACACACCTGCGCAGTATTTCAATTACCTGTGTGTAGTTCAAGTATGCGCATGTGTGCTATTTTGAAATCAACTTGTTTTTATACACAAAAGAGATTTTTGAAATAGCACCTATGTGCAGTATTTAAATATTTATTTGAAAATCAATTTTCTTAAATAGAAAATATATAACTTAGCAGCAAATATTTTTCTAAATTATAGATATTTAATTTGTTATTCAGGTACATAAACATAAACAAGTGTTATCCTGTACAATACTAAAAATTTAACCTTAATTTAATTAACAACATTAACATTTTACTTAATGTTCATTTTTGGGTTATTTCTAGTTATTTCTAAGTTTATTTTAAACTTATGAATTTCGATTAGTTTATTAATGTTTTGGTGTATTCTCGTGAGCTGCCATATTGCCCATTTTATCCAAAAAAATTGTTTGTTCCAACATTTTTATTATATAGTACTAGTGCTTTTACTTGAGCGTTATGTAACAGTTCTAGTGCTGTTCCTCAATATTTTTTTATTGAATTTATGTTGTATTTATAGTTATAGAAAAAGATATAGGGATTGTATATTTTTAAAAATAAATAATTGCTATAGATAATTTCATATATTTTGGCACAGCTATATTACTATAGAAAGTAAAAAATTTTTATATATAATAATTTATTTTATTAAATTTTTTTTAAACTTATCTTTTGAAAAAAACAGTACATTATAATATTAAGTTAAAATATTAATTTTTTATATTTATATTATATATTTTTTATGATCAATTTTTTAGTCTATTAAATAATATTAAATTTATTTGCTTATTAAATAATTATTATTTTTTCATTATGCAATTATAATTATTTATAAGACAAAAATATTCTTAATAATATTTTATATATAAAATAAAATTTTTATAAATTTTAAAAAAATTTTTATTAATTTAGTTTTTAGGTTAAAAACTAGTAAATAAAAAAATACTAGTTTTTAGTTTAATATATGCTTATATAATAAGTTAGTAAAATTTATAATTAATAAAATTTTAATTAATATCATATTAAAATTCAAATTTAGAAAATAATTTTTATGTTTATATATTATTAAAATTTTTAAAATTTAAAAAATTTATAGATCTTTGAAGTTTTTTTAACTAAAATTATTATTATTTTTACTATATAAATTATAATAAACTAGATTAAATTAGTGCTTTATTTTCTTTTTATTGTACATAATAACTTTGTTTAAAATTTTGCAAACTTTTTTTGATAGTTACACTAAGGCACATGTGTAGTAGCACAAAAATACTTAATTTTAATTGGTTAAACTTTAAAAATAAGCGAATTTTTAATTTTTTAATTTTTTAAAATTGGTTAAACTTTAAAATTAAGCAAATTTTTAATTTTTTAATTTTTTAAAATTTAAAAATTAAATAAATTTAAAGATTTTTTAAAAACAATTAAATTAACAAATTATAAAATTGTTTTTATAAATATATTGTCTAGCTATTCTGATAATATATATATATTTTTTAATTGCTAGTTAATAGAAAAAATTAGTACTTACTATATACTAACTTTAATTTATTCAATTGAACTGCCAGAATATATGAGATACCAATAATTATTTGCTTTTTTTATTATTTAGTAATAATATTGCTATAGAATTTACTTTTACCAAGTTGCTGCTTTTTTCATTAATATTGTGATCTAAAAATTTGTATTTACACTCAATGAGAACTTAGATTCAAGGATTCCAGAATAGTTTTTAAATATCTCCAAATATGCAAACTTTTACTCATAACAATAGTTTTTTAATAAAATAATTAAAGAGCTGTTTACTTTTACAAAGTTACTGCTTTTTTATTAATATTATAGTCTAAAATTCATATTTATGCTCAACAAGATCTTAGATTCAAGAATCTTAGAATGTTTTTTAATATACCAAAATAGGCAGAACTTTTACTAGTAACAACACAAGAAGTTTGTTTATCAGTACAAGTCACTCTCTTTATAGTGAAGTCCTCGAGCTGTAAAATTTCTTCACTATATTGAGATATTCACTATATCGATGGCCTTTTATTATAGTAATAATAATTTGGTTCTAAAAAAATTCTTCACTATAGCCAATCTTCACTATATCGAGAGTTCACTATAATGAGAGTGACTTGTATTTTTATGAAGTTTTTTCAACTTTTTTTTGTATTTTGGTTTGAAATTTGTACTTATGTGCAGCAAAATCTTAATATTCAAACCTCAAAAATAGGTTTTAAAATTTAATAATTAAACCTTTTACTAGTACAATGTTAAAAGTTATTAGAATTGTTGAATATTACAATGAATTAAGATAGCTAAGATTGTATAGAATTATTAGATAGACAGATATAAGGCCATGCAAAGTAAATTTTGTTTAGCATTACAAGGGAACTAAAAATATGGGTCTGTAAGTTGATTTTTTTTTAATTTACTGTAAATTAATAAAATAATTTTTACATCAAAGGTTATACAAGGTTAATTTTTCATTCACACAACAATAAATAAAAAAATTGTATCAACAGTTATATTTTCTCTATTAGTTCTATCAGACAATTATTGGAAAATAAGGTCCCTATTGGGTAATACTAGTTGAGAATAGCGAAAAAAATAAATGCTAAAAACTGGACAATTGGTACAATTGGGATCAAAAAAAATGACAAATTGGAAAAAATGGGTCAGTAGGTGATGTGTGGCCTTAAATAAGATTAATTATTAGGCTAACATCAATATTTAGGCTCAGGCATGAGAGGGGTTAACAAACACATCCCAAGAATATTTAATCAAATTTTATTAGTTAACATTAATCACACATGTACTATTTATTTCTGCTATAGCTGGAATAAAAAGTAAATCCCCAATCAGCTGGGACCCAAAGATAGTGATTTGAACCAGTTGGGCTATATTCGGTTAACTAACCCGAGCTGAATAAATTTCAGGTAACTGGTTGAGTAAATGCTTAATTGGTTAACCTGTACAACCAGCTGAGAATCGGTTAACAAAATGTTAAAGAGCAATGGTCCCAAAAAGTTCTGAAAAGTTATGAACAGAAAATGAATGAACATAGTAGACAAGGCAAGAAATTTGAGCAAAAGTCTGAGAATTCCCGCAAGTAAGCATGAAGTAATCTTAATCGGTTGAATCGGTTGACACCAAATATTTCAGTTTAGTTAACCAATTAAGAAAATTTTCTCAGTTCAAATCACTACCCGAAGAGCCCCAATTGATGGGATTTACTAGTTTATTTCCTCACAGTAGGAAATAAGTGTGTTATTTATAATTTTATATAACATCATGACAGTGTTTTACAACTTATATAAATAAGCTTTTTTTTGATAGAATATTTTTTGCTGATTTTTTTTTTTATATTTAAAATAAATATTAACTCACAAGAAGGTTTTGCTCTAATATTTTAATTATATATATACTACAAATTAGTTTTTTTTGTTATAATTTACTTAATAAATAAGTAAATAAGACTTGTTTTCAAAGGCTTCTAGATTAATTAATAGCATCAGACAGAACCTACCTGATGTAAATATTTGCTTCACATGATAACCTTGCAGAAAACTTGTCTAATAACAAGTTGGATGATCGATTTGAGGTTGTGACTGAAAACACTATTTGAAAAATTAGTGCTGTCAAAACCTGAATTTGAGTTTTTAAAAAATATCAATTTTCAATTAATTTGGATTATGATGTTTCTATGATTACCAATGCAAAGCATAAATTACTTCAAAACAAGCAAGTACCAATTTACAAACAAATAATAATGAAGATAATGATAAATCTTCAAATAATAGTTTGATTTCTCAAATTAACTATTTGTAATTGCAAAAATATTAATGTTGTTATTAAAATTAGTTTTAAATAAAATGTAGTAATAGTTTGATTCTTCAAATTAATATTAATTGCAAAATATTAATGTTGATATTAAAATTAGTTTTAAATAAATGTAATAAGATTTTATATTAAATAAATTAATTAAGACTTTAACGATTAAAAAATTAAATATTATTTTTACACTTTTCAATGAATTCCAAAAATTAGCAACATTTTTATTTAGTTTAAAAAAACTTTGCAAACTAGTGAACTAAGTAGTACTTTATTTTATTCCATTGGTAAGAATTTTAAAAACTAGGATCATAACTAGTATTTGGAAAGAATTTAAAGTGCACCCAGGGAAAAAACATGCATTACTGGGGAAATAACACACAATTCTGGGGAAATGACATGCATTGCTAGGGAAATAACATGCAATACTAGAAAATTGGTTTTCTTTACTGATTAAACTAGTGATTATAAGTCATAAAATCTGTTATGCGATCATATAGAAACATGGAATATGCTGTGTTATGATTTGCTTGCTTAATTTTTGGCGGCAGTTAAGCAAAGGGGATGACATTACTTAAAAATTAACTAAAAACGGTCTAAGTTTTACAAACTTGTATAAAGCAAGTTTTTTCAGTTATGTAATTGCAGGATTTTGATAAATGAGAATGGATGACTTGAATACGAATATTTTGATAAATAAAAAAAATTAAGATAAAAATAAAAATTAAAAAATAAAAAAAAATCAAAAAAATATAAAAAAAGAATCAAATTTAGGGTCATTTTAACCAAATTCGGGCTCATGAGAACCCAATTGGGTTCATTTGAACCTAAAATCGGCTCATTTGAACACAAACTAGGTTCATTTAACCTAATTCGGGTTCATTTAAACACAAGCTGGGTTTATTTGAGCCTTTATTTAAATTTTTAACCCAAGCCAATACCCTGAATAAAATTTGAAATTTCACTTTCGGTGCTTAGCCCTAAGAGTCAAAAAAACAGAAACCCCTATTATCGGGGCAACGCCCGGGCTCTGAGAACTAGTTTTTATTTTTAGTTATCCAATTCATCAGATTATGATCATACTTCCGAAAATCCCCGCTGACCTATTAACAATCCGCCGATCAAATAATAAATATATAAATATGAACGAAGTTGTTCAATTTATAATTTGTATAAATAAAAGTATATAGTACTGTACGTACGTAGTAATGTGTCGCTTGCAAAAGTTTGTTAATAATATTGCTTATGTATTGATCTGCATTGAACTAATTGGCCATGCGGTTAATGGTGACATATTTGTATTGTCATATGATCGTCACGTTTCACCAGTCTTACATCCTGATTGGCCGGCATGCATTATTTCCAAATAAGGATAAACTACGTATCAATATTACGCGTTGAAAAAAACCAGTTCTATAAGAATTTTTTTCCCATCGTCAACATTAATTTCTGACTTTCTGCTTTTCTTGTTCTATATTTTATACCTTATACACTGTTTTTAGTATACACCATTTTTATTATATACCGTTTATTTATTTATTAGTAGTTTAGTGTTTTATGTTGTTTTTTTTGCGTAAGTTGTTTTGTGTTTGGAGGGTGTAGGTTTTTTTTTTTTTTTTT
>QKWP01000128.1:22593-85297 GCA_003550325.1 Gigaspora rosea | reverse complement strand
TAGGGTTCCAAGCTCTGACCCGGATAACCGTGAAACCGATAACCCGACCCGAAAAAATTACTATCCGGGTCATATTTTTGACAAACCGGTTTAAATATATAAACCGTCAATAGACGGGTCATCCGTCAATAAACGGGTCACCCGTCAATAAACGGGTCACCCGTCAATAAGTCATAGGAGGAAATGCTTCTTTATACGAAATTTCTTTAAAATTATGTATTTAGTTGTATTGTTGACTTACTTCGCTAATCAGTTATCCGGGTCACCCGAACATAACCGGGTGACCCGTTTTATTCGGATATCCGGATCACCGATTACCCGTTTTAATCGGGTAACCGGGTTTAGTTTCGGGTACCCGGTTGGAAAAGATAATTGACCCGACGGGTCACGGATAGGGATTTTCAAACCGGTTTGGAACCCTACCACCTAATAATAAACCCTTCGTTATATTCAAAATCATGAATTATTAAACTAATAAATCTTTCACGTGTATCTTAAAGTATGAATTTATTAATGAATCTTTCGCGTGTATTCAAAACATGAATTTATATCTAATGAAATATGTCACTGTACTGTGCATCAGATTAATATTAAAGTATGTAATTATAAATCATAATGAAGCAGTATTTCTGACGCAAATTTATTTAATATACAACCCATACTACGGCTAAGGAGTTTAAAAGTTGGTTTCGTCAAGTTCGGGTGATTTTAATATATAACCTCCAAAATGTAATCCGCTAAAGAAATTTATATTTGTAAAATTTTGGGACGTTTCACTTTAAATGATACAATTTATTTTTAAAGTGCAAGTTTCTTCTGGCCAAAATCATATAAACATTTTCTCCTTTGAGCACAATAACTTTCGCTAATAATCCGGCAGAGATGCATTTAGATGGAGTTGATCGTACAATTATTCTCTCCACATAATCAGATTTAATTTTATACATTAAATTCAATATCAAGTAATTATTTATTACATATTGAATAAGCCATTTTATTACTTGCTGATAAACAAAATAAATGTCAATATAAATTGTTATAAATTCAAAATATTATTCACATCACATTTTATATATAAAATTTAAAAAAGAAAGCAATTAAGTTAGGTAGCTTTTAAACAAAACACACGGACGGTTCTTTGAGTTAAATCCCACTATCTCTTTAAGGTTCCAATTATGGACTGTTGATGTAAAATGAAAAAAAATGAAAAAACGTAAATAAAACTATACATGCTATAAATTAAGAATAAATCTTTATACTTGACTCTGGTGAATACTTTTGCACTACACCTTTATCATGCAGCATATTGAATTATAAAAAATAATTAATTCAAAATTTTCTTTAATAAGCGTTTAAAACGAACAAATCAAAAGAAAATTTTTTCACCTCTTCAGTAGCATCCTTTCCAGCATAAATTTAGAATGGCGTTTTACGCCAGGATGATCTAAATTATATAGAATGTGTCAAATGGATAGTTAAAAGACAAATGAAATGTCAATTCTAACTAGATTTACCTGGAAGAAAATTTGTAACATTTAAAACTTCACCGTAAACTATCACCCAACAGTCTGACTATTGATCAACAGGAAAAAGAGTCGTTATCATAAGAGAGAATCCAAAAAGAAAAAATAACGTATAAAATGGTAATAAAACACTCACGCTAAATGTGAACCAATAAAAAAAAATTTCGAGTCAAAAATTTATATATAAATCGTGAGCTTATTAATTCAATAAAAATTTATAAATTATGACTAAGGAATATATAAAATATTATTAACCATTTTCTTTATTATGCTTAGCGACTTCTTCAGCGGTATATTCCTTCTTCTCACGTGTTGGTGCATAAGCTTTCTTTTCAGGAGCAGGTGCCTGACTTGGTGAAGCTTGAGGAGCTTGAACTGGAGGAGTATATTGCTTGTAGCATCTTTATGTGAAGGAATCCATTTGATTACATCTTCATAAGATTTAGCTTTAAGTTGAAATTCATAAATGCAATTATCGACTTCCAAATTTCCACTTTTCCATCCTTGTATTGTTTTCTGAGGGTCGCATGTTTGCACCAAGTATAATCTGTCTTATGAACCCAAAAGATTTCTAAATGCACCTTTTGATTTGTTGGGTCAACAGAAACAATTGTTTGATATGGTGCCAATTGTCTGGCAATTTGTCCTAGACGACAATTAGCAGTTGAGCTAGACAAATTTGGAAAAGATAACGAGATGCGGAATCACCGGCAACACGGCCATATACGACACATCCCAAAAGAGAGGATCCTCACAACCTATTGCAATTAGTAGAAATAAGATTTTTGAACATTAAAGATTAAATTGTCAAACAGTAATACCTGTTAGCACCATGAACGCCACAGCTATTTCTCCAGAAGCAAATAGTCCAGGAATAACTTGCTCTTGCATATCTCTGACACCGCATTTATATCAATTCCACCCTACAAAAAGCAATGCATGAATCATAAAACTTAAGTGTAGGTAATTAGAGATATGTCATAAATCATATCGATCATACCATAATATAATGTAATACGGGAGACATTAAGGCTACATGAAATTGATCGTTTATTGTGATTGGAACGTTATGGAAGAATTTTCTTGCCAAAGGGATCTTCTTTTTGTTAGAAGCAATGTCTTATAATCATCGAACGTTGCCTTTAGTTGTGATGCAGAAATACCAATTTCTTTTGCCAATGCTTCACCAGAAAATTTTCTCATCAAACCACGACCAACATAATGTTTAAAATGCCATTCAATTTCTTTTGAAAGCCTTACTATTAAGCACAAGACGAACAGGTACCTTGGTTTTCAAAATTTCGCTAGTAACGTAATCACTATTGTAACGGTTGTTTTGGGAGAGCGGTAAAACAATATAGACAATAGTGCCAATTTATACTCCAACCGTGTACGGTAGAGGGGTATAAATATATTAATACGAGGATCACGGGGTATGATATCGGTTAAATATGCACTACGTGGAGAGCGAAGGGTTGCTCTATCACTAAATCACCAGGATAATACAAAGACGCTGAGACTGGCGATGCTAATATGGGGGGGATATCATAAAATGATATCAACAAAATTAATAATAATATATAAATTGATCGAAGGTGGGATCAAAATGTGTATCACGGGGTCACGGGTAGCCGATACCTATATCAGGTGATATCGATATAGGTAAGTTAAGAATCTTTCGTAGGAGTAGGGATTTTATTTGAGGGTTAAAGTGAGTTCTAAATCATCTATCTAGATCAGTGGAACCTAAAGGAGACAACGTTTATCAATCGTATATCCACACTATAAGTGTTTCCTATAGTCCTATCGGTAGGCCGATATGAATCACGTGAGCAATTTCGAAAAATTAACAAGACTGGTTACACGGAATTCGAGTCTTAATAAAGCCGTTTCGAAGTTACAAGTCAATTCAGTCCGTCGAATTGAGTTACGAAGGGTTTATTAAAGTTAAAGTCGAATTCGGGAATAATTACAATTCAGCTAAGTTTATTTATTATTACTAACTTTTTGTAGTGGGCGAGAACTGCCTTTCTTTATTAAAATTTTGCGGGTTTATATACATTTTAAATTTTTAGAGCATTACGCTGAAAAACTAGCGTTTCGCCAAAAAACTAGCGTATCGCTAAAAATTGAGCGTTACGCCAGAAAACTAGCGTTCCGCTAAAAAACTAGCGTTACGCTGAAAAACTAGCGTTACGCTGGAACTACGCCACCCAGCCACTAATTATTTCCATTTTGGTGTAAGATATAAAAAGTGTAACGTAATTTAATGAAATTACTAAATTTGTCCCCGGAATATAAAAGGAATAAGGAATTAAAAATATGTACATGAAATAGAAAGAGGCTAATCTAAAAAAAAATCAATTCGTTACACTATGACCTAATTCATCACAGAACCGTTTTCCTTCACCATTCAAAAGCAGCCCACCGACATCCCATCAAAGTGCTTCAGCATCCAAAAAATTGGATTTTTGCATCAGGCACTTTAGGTCAACCAATACTTTTGGATGGACTTGAACCTTTTCCATATGAGTAGCCTTTCCTCCAATGGCAATAACCATTTTGTGACCATCACCTTCACTATTGGTAGTGGGTAAATTGTATATGTCTGGACGGTACTTTTTTAGCAAAGGGTTTTCTGTGAAATCAGCTGCATAACCACCAGTAGCCAAAATCACAGGACCATATTCCTTGCAAGTTTGGCCATCTTTGACATATTCCACGCCTATGACAGCATCACCTTCCTTAATTAACTTCGCTACACGTGCCTTCTTGATGAGCCGGGCTCGATCAGGCTGATTGTTGACAATTTCTTCGATGCCTTCCATTAAAGCGTAGGTTATGTCATACCCGGGAACATTTCTTTTCCACGATGAGTACGTGGTTGAGAATGACCTCCTAATCGAGATACAAGAGAAAGGTCTAACTTGAATTTCTCCTGAAGTCATTCAACAACAGAGGCAGAATTCCAGTAAGAACTTTTATAAGATCAGGGTGAGCAAGATCTCGAGCAGATCGTGCTGTATCTTGAGCGAGGATTTCAGCGGAATCTTGAACGCCAAGGGCTATAAAATGTTTTCGCGTTAATTCTTAGATGAAACTTGCCTACGAAGGAAATTTCTCAGTGTTAACAATAAGTGACGAGTCTTCGAGTTTTACCCACCTATTTGAGTTTTGGTCAAAGCACCGTTAATACCAGACGTTGCTTTCGTAAAGTTGCCACCAAAGAAAGATTTCTTATCAAAAACCAAGACATTCCCACCACGTTCCAAGACTGTGTGAGCAGCAGAAAGGCCAGAAAGACTACCACCAACAACAATAACTTGATTGTACATGATTTTTATATTAGAAATTAATTAAAAAAGACTTTTAAGCTGGAAGTGAAAAGTGCTATTTTTTAAATTGCTCTATCGCAATTTCGACCGTTATTGAGATGATAAAAAAATGATAAAATCATCCCACAATCTAAATTTGACTAAAAAAAATGTGGCGAGATGCAATCCGACGATCCCATCTTAATCTGATTTCTGATATTTAATAATTATTTTATTATCGGTCCGGTCATAGGTAAACATTTGTGTTCATAGTAAAATTATCAATTACGTTGTTAAGTAGCGTTCGTTATGTATGATCTTAAAAGTCGTTTTGGTCGAGCACAGGTAAATTCTTTCAGAAAAAGAATGTTATATTACGAATTGTGGTGTTCATTATTTTCTGATTTGGCTTTTACATTAGGAGACTGTAGAGGGTTTGCTTATATAGCTATTGAGAGTACTGCAGATAACTGGAAAAAATGTATGATTAGGCTTTTTCATGCTTTTAATCAAATTATAAAGAATATAAGTTTAAATTCAATCTGTAATTTATAATGTTAAATTTTTATCGATAATAATAAAGGCATGTCCCTTTTTAATGGTGCAGAATGGAAAGGAATGACATTAAAGATTCAGGACGCTAAGCCTGACTATAAACAAAGGCAATTTTATTTTTTAATAATTATAATAATTATAATTTAATCAGAAAGATTGATCATATTACAAACAGCAACTACTTAAATTTTTATAACAAAAAGGTTAAAAGAAGAATGAGAAAATCAAAAGACTTTAAGTAATTTGTCACCATTAGTCCCTAAAAAATGTAGACATAGAAATANTTATTTTCTGATTTGGCTTTTACATTAGGAGACTGTAGAGGGTTTGCTTATATAGCTATTGAGAGTACTGCAGATAACTGGAAAAAATGTATGATTAGGCTTTTTCATGCTTTTAATCAAATTATAAAGAATATAAGTTTAAATTCAATCTGTAATTTATAATGTTAAATTTTTATCGATAATAATAAAGGCATGTCCCTTTTTAATGGTGCAGAATGGAAAGGAATGACATTAAAGATTCAGGACGCTAAGCCTGACTATAAACAAAGGCAATTTTATTTTTTAATAATTATAATAATTGATGGAAGAAAGGTTAGCTGACAATAAAACAATCATAATTCTTTTTATTTCAAAAAATCTGAGTAAACGTATAATAGGGATGGAAAAATCTAAATATGGTCGTGCGGTCTCAGTAAAGCGCATCAGAAGAAATGACGGAACAAAGGTGAAATACAACTCGATTAATATATTAAATTCCACATTAGATTTCATGTCGGTTACTTATGCGTTACCATTTTATTGCATGTTCAGCTTGTGATTGATCCAAGCCTGTATAAAAATAATCTCCAAAAATTTTCGGATAACACAATAGATGTAAAACCGAAGCCGCTCGATCAGTTAACATATTTTTATAACGATTTTATAAACTTATCGGATGACGAAAAACAAAGCATCAAAATGACAATAGTACAAGCGAAAATGGTATGACTTCAAAATAAAAATAATTTATTAGGTATATTCGGTGTAAAAAATATCAAAATATATCCTATATTAAAAATGAACGAAATGCAGAAGGGCAGAATGGGAATATCCCATCAACGGATAAATTACCACAATCTATTATTAATAGTCTCAAGAAATTGAAGAATAAAAGTCGCGTCATAGCAGGTACCGGTAATATAATACCATTTAATATCCCACTTTATTTTGAATCTAAAGTATTCCTATGATTAGGAACAATTGAATAAAGTTCGTTTAGAGGCGATAAAGCAACGTGCATTGGAAAAGAAAGCGCAAAAGGACAAAATTACTCAAGCGTTAAGAAAGAATGATGGATCAACGGTTATTAAATATTTTTAGTTTATCTTATTTATTTATTTTGACCTAATTATTTTAATAATTCATGGCTTTCACAGAAGTCAAGGAATCATATAATATTTTCCGATAATGTTCTAGCGCCAGAAGTATCTGACAATTTCAATTTGTTTGATTCGGATGAAGAATATAATAACAATGAAAACCAACCTTGGGTACTGAAAAAATTATTTAAGCATTATATATTGATGCAATTTCATATTATTAATCGAAAGTTGTAAACTTGCAGATATAGCAATTAATACAATATTTGAAGGCGAGTCAGGAAGAGAACGTCTCAACCTTCAAAAATGTTTCGTAGTGATGACTGGTTCATATCGTGATATAGACCGAGTACTGCAGAAGAGAAGACAAACCAGATTGGAATCTTGAAAGGGCTTCTGGGTTACGATCCGAAAAAAGCTGATCCTAAAAAGTTTGTAAATAAATGGTTTTGTTAGTGTTTTTCAGTCGTTGACCCTGAGGCGAAAAATCTCGAACTGGGATAGTGATCATGAAGATTTATCAAGTATATATTCCAAATCTCAAATTTATATATGTGAATCCGTAATATATGTATTCATCATTTGTAGAATATATGGTCGAGTCCACAATAATGCCGTCACAGCCTTTACCTCAAGTATCAAAAGACGTAAAGATCGAAATAAATGCTGATTTAAAGGGAATGTTTACACCAGGCGTTTTAAAGGGTAAGATAGAAATTCATAAAGAACTCTAAAATGATTTTCATCTGAACGAAATACTATTATATTATAGCTTCAACTCCTTTTTCGCTTTTTGGTGAGAATACGGAGAGCGAGGAATGCGAAGATGTTCAAATGGAAGATTTGAAGAGTGACGAAAAACCTATATCCATTTATATCCATTTGCTTTTATTTGAAATAAACTCTATTTATGAACTTTTATCATGTGCTTAAAGGATATTTTTAAAACGTTCTCTAAAATAACGGATCAAACCACAAGTCAAGGAATAGGATTTGCATCTGATCCAATGTCTTTTTTTTCATTTTGAAGATGAGGCATTGTCTACAAGGTTGTATATACTTTGGTTCATAATGTGAACACGTAAATATAATGACTTATTGTGACTTAATGTGCGCTCGTTTTCTCTCAGATCACATTATAAAGATTCGAAAACTTTCATGCGAACTACCTCAATGTAAGCATTTTCCAATGTAATTTATTTTGACATTTATAAGTTTTCAATTTTTTATTTTGGTTAATTTCACAAGGAAGATATAATATCTCAATATCTCAAGAGACTTCACGTGATAAGACTATTGAATACAAGTGTATACATAAATCAGCTTCAAAAAAATTGGATAAATTGAAAAACAGAAGTATTAGATTCTAATTGGTAATATTAGAATGACAAATAAATATTCTAATTGGTAATATTAGAATGACAAATAAATTTAATTTTAAATCAAGTTACGAAGCTATAAGCAAAATTTGGCTGTCTTTATTTTGATTCCTATTTTGGGATCGCTAAAGCGGTTTTGATGAAGTTAGGGTTACCGGTAGAGAGTTATATACCGTAATTTGCGGCAAATAGTACCCCTTGTTATATAAATAGAATAGAAGAACACTTAACGTCATTCTCAACGCCCACTTTTAGCGTACTGTACATATGAACTTCTACTTGGCGATACTGAAATAACTAATTTGCTATTTTAATTTATATTTTTTATTACCCGTTATTATTTTAATTTTTATTTATTTTTTATTTGCTTATTCTAATTTTTATTTAAATTTATAATATTTATTTATTTATATGCTTCATGACCTCATTACGAATTAATTGACTCTACCTGGCGCATATGGTAAGAGTTTTAATTCATATTATCCGGCCTATTTGTAAAAATATTCGTTATAAAAATTTGATGATAAACGGTCAGCATTGTAACAAAAGGAGTTCACGTGGTTCAGTACACCTAATGTTATAGAAATACATTCATTTGTACAGTATACTATATAAGGTGCGCGCTATTTCGGGACGCGCATGGGCGTTATTTCGAAGCCAAGTATACTATTTTTAGGGAATGTGGTTTTCGAAATAGCGCCCATGTCGCTATTCCGCGGTAATACTGTAGATATATTAAATGGATCAAATACAGCTGAAGCATCTTTGTAACAAAGTTAACAAGTTCAAGTAAGCCTCATAGCGGTCTTTGATAGTTATCTAACAACCATTTTAAAGTACATTCTTTAGCCAATATTCACATACAAACACACATGAATTTGCCAAATATTCACATTTTTGACTGTAATTATTGGTTCAAGTTTTCAAGTTTGAAATAACCTATCATTTTATAAATGCAATCTGGTAAAAGAATTTATTAAAGTGGCATTGGCAAATCAAATAAATTTAATTTTTTTATTTTTTATAATGTATACAAATTGACAATAATAAATAACAATAGAAAATAAGAAATGTGATATAAGAAAAAAATATAAAACAAATCATTATTGTTATTTATTATTACAATATTATAATATAAAGTATTAATCATTGGTATTGATTATAATAATCTGAAATAACTATTTGAACATTTTGGAGTACTACCTCTAAAAATGGTAAAATATTTGATAGTAATTAACTTTTTTACTTACTGATTCATTTAGAGTAATTTTACTACCAAAATAACCTTCTCAACGAGATGAGTTTAATGAACCTAAAATTATTGAATCTAATCATAGAACCCGAGATAATTGAAGGTTTGTTTACTTCAGATAAAAATAGGATGGGTTAAACCCATTCTATTTTACCTAAAGCAAACAACTTTTTAATTATATCAGGACCCTATAATTAGATTTCAACAATTTTAAACTTATTAGAATTGTCTCACCAAGAAGATTATTTTGGTAGTAAATGGATCAGTGAATAAAAGTTTTTATAGTAAATATTTTATCATGTTTAGTAATAATGATACAAATCTACTCATATGATCATAATAATAACAATAATATTAAAGTAAAATATTAATTGATTTGGCAAGTAATTTTTTCTTCAATTCATCAAAATGAAGTAGATTGTTGCAACCTCAATAAACCAAATGATTCCTTTAAAAGTACAAAACTCAATAAACATGAAAATATTAAAATACACTAAAAATATGTATTGGCAGCTGTATCCAAATTTTGGCCAATAAAAATGAAGGTTGCGCAACATGTTGTTAAACTTATCTCAAAAGTTGATGGGTTGGCATATTATAAATGTATTAGAATAAAAAATTCAATCTCATCTACTTATTACTGAAATTGTTATAAGAAGTTAAAAAATAAAGATTATGGGTTGATAATATTTCTAATATATGAGATACAATTCTATGAATTGATTGATATGCATGTGCTAGAACAATTTAAATTAATATTGAACATGCTTATAATTGAACAGTAGTTAGTATATATGATTACCTTTACTCCTACCTAAAATAATGGATATTTCTATTCAAATTCACAATACATTATTAAGAAGAATTTATTTACAGTTTCCCAATATATTTTCTTACTATGATTGGCTAATTAAATTTTCCATAATTGCACACCCTTTACAACCCTATAAGAAAACTGGTACGGGTTGTGGTACGGGTTGGTGCGGGAATGCTCGAAATGGCAGGGATGATAATGACTTTAAATGACCCAAATGACTCATGACCAGTCATTGGTCATTTCACGGCCCAAATGACTTAAGAAGGTCATTTAACTCTGGCTAATCGATTATCTAATACTTTTAGCCAATCAAATTGATTATTGTTCTTCGTAAAATAAAACGTTGCTAGATGCTATCTAATAAAAATTATTACACATGATAAATAACTGAATCATTTGATTAATGATTGCTATTTGTATTTTGACTAAATGACTAGGTCATTTCCTAACCGATTGTAAAACGACATTCTAATCGAACCATAAGTTCAGGTATGAAGTGATTAAAAAAAAACACTAGACAAAAAAATAATGAATTTACTTTTTTTAAAAAAAGTTCGTGAATAAAAATTTACCGATTATTTGCATGGGTAATACAAACTCCTGAAAAGAAAAAGCCAATCGGAGAGTGCAAATTTTGACTATTTCAGATCAGCCCGACAAAGATTGAACACAGTAAAAGAAGAAAAAAGTGAAAATATGCAAATCTGATGTTTAAATCGATCTTGGTACACTAAATTAAAAATGACCGGAATGAAGTTTATATATAGTAAGCATTAATCCAACCACATAGTCTCTAGCATTAAGACTCTAACCCTAAATTTTTATCTCACGCGCTTTGTTTATTTACAAAATTGGATTTCCTTTTTTGGTTTGTATTATAAGTAAATGAATGATTTTAACCCGGGTGCTACTTTAGATGCAACATTTTCACTAGTCTCAGACGTATCACGAATTAAGTATAAAATTTATTAAAAATCAATTCTTAATAATTACAATTTTTAAAATTGATTATAATATAAACTTTTGGTTATAAATTATTTTTTTGCATTCTATAATAAAAAATTTTTTTACTATATTTTGGGTTAAACCTTTTTTCTACATTGACTTTAACTATAAACAAGTTTTGATCTATTGTTTTTTTGATTTCATATTATACCTTATTTTGTAGAGTGCAATATATTGCAGAAGTAAAAAGTATAAACTTTTTTTAAATATTACTATTTAAATATGATAATAATTTAGAAGTCCAATAAATTAAACTTCCAAAAAGTCTAAAAATAGTCAATCCACTAATAGTCAAAAAAAGCGTATAAAAATATAGGTATGTTATATTACATTCAGAACAATAAAATCTTGAATAATAATTTGCTATATAATAGTATTTTATATATATATCAATTATTATTGCAGCTAATGCATTGCACATAGACCACAATATTAAACTCCATGGTGCAAATGCTTTTGAAGAATAGTCTTGAATTTTATATTCTGCTTCATTTTTACTATTTTTAATTATTTCATTCCAGGCTTCATAGTATGCCTTATTAATATTAAATTCACAAGGAAAAAAAATTTCAGCAATATTTTTTCCAAAAGCATTCGAAAAAGAGTTAACATCTGGTATAATATCAACTGAGCTATTTGTTTCCTGACTAGAACTATATTAAAGATAAATTAGCTTGTAATTTAAAATTATTAAAATAAAATAACTTTCAGTTTATATTACCTTGTATTATTATTGCAAAAAGTATAAATATTTAATCCGATGTAAAACGGCACAAGTAATATATATTGTATAGTGCTAATAAAACAGACAAGTATATGCCATGGATTTGAAGTTATTAAACATGCATTAAAACACCAAACATATATAGAACTTAAAAATAAAACAATAAAACTAAATATAAAGATAGTAATTATTGTAGTATTTTTATCATAATAGACATGAAAAAAAGGAAGATAAATCTGCAAATAGATTATGAGTCGAATAAAAAGGCTTAATAAATAAGTCATAAGAATAATAGAAGATACCAAAGGAATTATGTCACGCCATTTAACACTGTTAACAATAATAATTTAAATAAATAATTAATACATTAATTAATAATTAATATTGAATATTGAATCAATTTATTATAAAAATATTAAAAAAATAAACTTACATTTGAGGTTTGTTAATGAATGCCAAAACAAATTGAATGCCAGTAATTGTAAGATAAATTTGAAATATATGCCAAAACCAATGATGTTCTAAACCAAACAAATTACGATAAAAATTTTTCATCAGTTCTACCAAAACATAAAAGGTTGAATAGAAAATGCCCTAAAAAAGCAACAGATTACTATTTTTAATTTAATAGAACAGATAAATGCATTGAGCTTCATAATTACCAAAACAAGCCATGAACAAAGAGAATATAATGAGTGATATATAATTCCGATTTGTAAACTAATTTTACGCAAAATAGAATGCTTACTTCTCCAAAAGTAATAAAAATGTGAAATAGCATAAAAACTAGTATAAAAATATCCATTTAAATAGCAAAGACGTTGTTGAATTATTTCAAATATATTTTCAGGTAGATCTAATTCAACTTGAGATGAACTTTCATAATGCAATAGCCAAGAAAAATTGCGTTTTTGAAACCAATTCAAAACAAATTGCATTATTTTTGGCAAGATAATCATTCTTAGTGAGAATATTGTTAATGTATTTATCTTCAATATTATTTGTAGTATCCAAAAGAGCAGAATACCGATAAGCAGAAAAGTCTCCAGGTAAAGAAGGAATATAACCAAAGATTGATTCCATAGGTTTAATCAGAATATTAGATATTTCATGTTCAAAATTTGGGCACCAACAAGCGGATTTAACAAGTAGATCCAACTTCTATTCTTTGTAGCATTTAATTTACCACAAGATCCTGCAACTTGATCATTTTTAAATGTCTTCCATAAATTATAGATAGATTGGTCATCTTGCAAAAATGTTAAATACAAATGTTAAAATCTAAATTCATGATGTTTCATTATAAAAATTTTCTATAACTTAAATTATACAATAAATGATTAATGCATAATTTATATTTATCAATTTGTTATTATATCATTAACTGTAAAGATAGTTAGGTCGATTATTCTATTAAGCATAATAACATATTATACAAATAAACCATATTCTTAATTTTTTATTTTCAAGTGTGTTAAATAAAATTTACTCACCTGGTTTAATACCAACTTTAATAAGAATGCAAATTCTTGGATTAAGGATTGGACAAAAAGCATCAAAAAACCATCTATGGGAATCAATTTTTTCTTTGCTATTTTCTTGAAGACAAAAAAGTATTTGAGTTGGAATAATTGCTTTCTTATCCACAGAATCCCTAGAGCATTTAATTGAAATCGGAGTTGTGTATTCATATATATGAGCTCTAATAGTTTTATTATTCACTTTTGATTTCTCGAAGCCATCCTAATAGACACCAAGCACCTTCAAATAAGATAAAGTACGTTTGTTGATCTTATTACGATCTGAAATTATGCATATGACAATTTTTTTCCATCCTTCTTCATCCTGATTGAATTTAAGAAATTAACAATAGGAAATCTTTTAATCTATAATTGTATGAAAATATCTACCCAGTCCAGGGACTCTCTGAGAGAGCAAAGATAAGCAATATTCTCCGTTATTTGGTAAAGAGTGCTTGATAATAAAATTTTGTCTTCCTATTAATATATATTAAATATATAGCCTATTAATATTATTGTTGAAAACAGAAACTTAGCAATAATTTCAATTATCTTACATCATCTATGGTGATTAAAATAAATATCTCAGTCCTTCTTGTTGATCCATATTTAGCTTGACGGAGAGTAAAATTTTCATGCTTAAAAGTATCTGGCTCGCTTGTAACTTATATGTGTAAATTCATTTGAACTTTCACTAGAAATATTAGTCAATAAACTTGAATGCACAGGGCACTCTATTATCAAATTTCCATTTATTAATTCAATAGGCTTTATAATTCTATGCTGATTAGATGATTGCTCTAAATGTTCTATAGTTATCTATAGTTATTGATCTGAGATCATCGGGACTTTGAGACGATGATTTAATCTTGCTAAAGGAACCTAATGGTAAATTATTAGGATCCAAACCGTAGAGACAAGAAAAATGTTAATAATGGTAAAAAATAACAAAATAATCAAGTTGTGATACATGATTTATCTGCCTTTAAGAATTTAAAATAGACTACACAACCCTCCCTAAGTGTAAGTTTCTCCTATTGATGAGGTTGTTTGATCAGTCAATAAAATATTTATGTATCAAGTTGTGTTATCTTAAATTTTATAAGGTATTTCATTCCGTGTACACATTTCCTACAATTGCATCACTCTTAACAACGTGCATTAGAATGGGCACACTATATATAAAGATTTATAAACTTAATACTTACAAGCTATAATTTAAAGTAGATGTATTTAATTAAAAGGAAAAGAATCACAACAGAGCAGAGCACTTATTTAAAAACATATAAAGCAATTATACCCACGTGTCAGTTGTATTTTCACATTCAGCGCAACAATCATCTTCATTTAAATTATCGTCTTCATCAGGATATTCAAATTGTTGTTGATCGATTTTATTTGTAATGAAATCAATAGTTGTTTCAGTTAATAACTTGTCGATTTTCCTTAAAATAACATTCAGTGTTGGACGTTGATTCGGGTCAGAAGACCAGCATTTCTTGTAGAGATTAACATAGTTTGAGGGTGTATTAACAATCGATTTTTCTCTTTTCTTTTTTGAAATTAGTATTATAATTTGTGGATCAGGTAAATTAAAAAATGGTTGAACTCCGCTTGTGAGTTCCCAAAGCAAAACGCCCAAACTATAAATATCAGATTTTGTATCTGGCTTTATATTGTGTCGGAGGTAACATTGTGGTTCAATATATGCTGCTACACCACACATATTTGAAGTTGAAGTAGTAGCATCCTTTATTTGCTTTGATATTCCAAAATCTGTAATCAACGCTCTACCATCATTATTCATTAAAATATTTTTTGCATGCTAAATAAATTATATAAATATTATTGCATTAATTTAGATTTAGACGCGAATCAACCCATTTTTTTTTATTTACCAGATCACGATGAATGATATTTTTGTCATGCAAATGCATTAATCCAAGTATAATATCCTTTGCAATTCGGATAAGTTCTGTCCATGAAATTTTATAAAGACCATTTATTTGCTTATTTTTTAAATATTTCCGTAGGTCTCCGCCAGTGGCAAGTTGCAACACCAGTGTAAAGTAACCTCCTGGTACTATTAAAAATTTATTAAGATTATTGTTTGCTATTCAAAAATATATCGTTTGTAAAAAGAACGCGTTATACCTTCCGATATTCCATAGAATTTTACGATATTAGAATGATCAGTTATGTAAAGAAGTTCAAGCTATAATATATTTAATTATATAGAAATTGGTTATTTAAGAAAGTAAATTACATATTTCAAATATGTAATAGCATATTACCTCATGTCGTAATTGTTTGAAACCCTTTTCATCTAAATTCAAGCCTTTTAGACGTTTTAATGCATACTTCTTTTCTCGGAAAATAGCCGAGTACACGAATGCAAATCCCCCTTCTCCGATGAGTTCGATATTGTTAAATTGTGAATATTCAAAGCTTTTTATGTTGCGTTCATTCAAATAAGATTGCAATTTCTCTGAATAATCAAATACTATTGTCATATAATAATTTACAGTGAATATAACATCTGATATTACGCAAATTTTGTAACGTGATAGATTGAGTGCGCGATATATTACTGATCTGTTTTAAAACCTATTTAAATTTTTTTATATAACTCTACAAGCATAATTACGATGCCATTTCTTTTTAACTTGAGTGACAGTATCAAATCTCTTTCTTTATGTTTAAATAAGAAAATAGCATCATGGCTTTGTTTGTAGATATATAATGTTGTCTTTGCAAAATTTTATCCCAAAATATTAAATCATCAATATTTAAATTTCGCGACACGTAGTAAATTTATACGATCTCTTTTCTTTTTGAAAATAATATGTCGCGCAACTTAGTGATAATATGACTCACATGTTCTCTCTGACATGATTTAAAGTTATATAAATTTGTTAAATTCTTAATAAATTATACCAAAGTAATATATTAATTGACACTCGAAAAGAAAAAATGAATAAGCCAGAGTATTTTATAAATAGAACGATACAAAAGAAATAAGATAATTGAAATAGAATTTATTTATTCGGTTGATAAACTCATTACAGTAACAGTCTTGAACAATAGTGAAACGTTACTTCCGATTAAAGGTGTTGATGCAATGCCATAATTGGTCGTAATTATAATAAATTACGGTTATATCTACCCGATAAAGCGATAAATATATACCCGCATCTACTAAAATTCCGACTCTAACCCTATCCGCTGCCAGGTAAATGAACTGATCATCGAGAAAATGAGCAACAACTAAATTACGGCATTTTTTTTGCCGTAATTCATTATCTGTTATAATTATGACAATTACGACATTGCATCAACACCTCTACTCCTGATTGAAACCTAAAATTAGAGTTTCAGACGTGTAGCTAAAGTTGTGATACAAGTGAAACGATGTTCACAATTAAAATTACTTAATTTGTGCCTATGAACGATTTTTATACATGATAATGTAAGACAGCAATTTCAGATACAGAATTAATTGGTAAAACGATACCCATAATTAATAAAGATTTTTCTCTTTGAATATTATGAAATATCTTCCCCACAATCACGTAATATCTGACATAATTCTTAAAGTTTCGTTAATGTTAGAATTAGGGTCTATGTTGGGGTTAGAGTTTGGGTTTTAATAGTATAATCGTTCAGGGAAAACTTTTTGTTAATGCGCAGGTGGTTACCTATGCAGATTTTGAGTTATAAGCGATTTTTGGCAAAGCGAACGCTTGAATTTTCTGATCACGTAAAGTTACACTAAGGCGAGATTCATTATTGGATTCTTTTCGTATATCATCACGTGTGATAAAAATAACATGGTATCACGACTGTTGGAAGTAATGTGCGCACAGTTTAGCTCCAGTCGCAACTATTAAGTGAACATAGGCGTCACCACGTCACTAGAAGGAAATGATTGTGGGAAATTAATGAAAGTCATATCGTTGTTACTACGCTACTCATGATTTGATCGGGAAGCTCTTGGACAATTCTATTTTTGACAACAAGGGCTTTTGTGCATTTTAGAATTTTATATAATTCAATCCTCTGGCCACCACATTGGCCTAACACATAAGCAAACAATAACATCATCCCCTCTTTAACGTGCTAGCCCCTGCTAGCCCACATGTTACTCGCAAAATACCAAAAATTACCAAATATCCTATCAAAAACCAAAAATAAAAAAAAAAATAGAAAAAAAAACAAAACTTGGGCCAGCACAATCCAGACTCATTTACCAGATCCACAATGCTGGAGGCATCAGCCTTGGTACTTGGTATCCTATCACTCACATAAAAGTGTTTTCCACAACCCTATGCTGGGAATCCTGGACAAAAATTTTATGTCAACCAATCATCCGTATTTCCAAAACAGAATTAAAACCAAAAAAAAAACAAAAAATTTAAACTTTGCCGATCTTGAATCACATGACTAGCATTTGAACACATTTTAATTCTAGAGATTTTGAATATCATAAATGGTTGGATTATTTCTGAGATAATTTTTTTCAAATTCGTAAAATTTAATTTAATATACTGCCGTAACTTTTTAATGAAATTTCTTAGGAATGGTCTAATGATTTGCGATATTCGAAATTAGTTTCGAATTTTACTGACCTTTCGGACTCGAAAATATATTTGAATGATTAAATTTTCAAATAATTTCAGCGAAATTTAGAAAATTTATTAAGCTTTGAATTGGTCTCAACACAATGCGAGTTATGTAATTATCATTAATATTATCAGAATTGTTCATGGCGAACATTAGAGGCGATAGAATATAAAGTGATATGATCACTAAATACAAAAAAAAACCGATAAATAATTATATATATATAATGCTATACATAGTTGACCGCGTGTCACAACTCTCTGTGACCTGTTTTTTTTTATTTTTTATATTAGTTATATTCCATTTCCGCATCATCCCTTTTATTTTGTTGTATGAACCTTCATTGTTGTTTAATTGTAATAGCGGGTTCATTATAAATTCAGGCGTGTAAAACCTGTTGGTAAGGTATCAGTGAATTTCGCGATTGTGCCTTAAACCCAAACGTTGTAGCGAATTGTGTGCTAATTAATCCCTATAACAAATTGCAGCACGGAATGATACTGCAATGAACGAGAAAGTTTGGATATGGAACCACACGAACCTGCACGTAAATCTATACGAGACAATATATGGGAAAGCACGTTTAGTAATAAGGCACAGATTCCGTGCAACGGTGCACGTACTAATGTGCAATTTTATGCGTTTACTCGTGCATTGTCTCGTGCATATTTACGTGCAGGAAACATATAATAACATATATCCATACATATATAGATAATAACATATATTGTATATGCATTTTTATTAACTAAATTTTATAATTTTATTAACTAAATTTTATGATTTTATTAACTAAATTTTATAAGTTTTATTAACTCAATTTTGTATTTTATTAACTAATTTGAATTATTTATTAATAATTAAATTTTTATAATACAAATACTTCAATTTAATAATTTACATGCCGAATAAGAAAATACTTCTATTATTAAAACTTCCAACTTTAAAAATAATCCAATAATAGTATTGAAAAAATCAAAGTAAAGTAATAGTACAAAATGAAAAGTTTAAAAAAAAATTCGAAATGACTACTCTAAAAATAACTCAATAGGGACAATTCCGATTGTGGCAACTCCAATGGCAGTAAATCAGGGGAGATACTAAAATTCAATAATATACAGAAAGTAATAAAAAATAAAAGAAAAAGATAAGTAAAAAAAATAAAACTGCGATACCACCAAAAATGATGAAAAACATACACCAAAAATGATAGTGATTCCAAAAGAGCAACTTCCAAGGCAATAACTCTAAAGGATGGTTTAAAAACAATGACAATAATTAAACAAAAATTATATAAAAATTAATGAGTTGTAAAAAAAAAAATTATAAAAAAATCAAAATAATAAAAAATTATGAGAGTAAACAAAAAAAAACAAAGATTTATTTGCTTACAAATCAAATGTAATTTGTGCACGTCAATGCATGGAAATTATTATTGTGAAGTGCAAAAAAAAAAAACAACAAAATGAATGTTTTTGTGCGCGTCAATGACAGATTTATAATCATTAAGAATCTTAACATTAATGCACAGAATTATGATCATTAAGGATTTTAATGATCATCATGAAATTATGATCATTAAGGAACTTAACAATTGTGACAATTGAATTGTGATATTATGCACAAAAATTATGATCTTTAAGAATCTTAACGATTGTCACTAAAATTATGATTGTTATAGAGTCTTAATGATTGTGATGATCATGACATCATGTACAAAATTGATCGTTAAAATTGATCATTAAGGAATCTTAATGATTGTGATGATCGTGATGTCAATGCACTGAAATTTTGATCGTTAGAAACTTAATAATTATGCATGTCAGAGCACGAAAATTATGATTATGATCGTTAAGAATCTTAACAATTGTGCACGTCAATGCACAAAAATTATGATCATTAAGAATCTTAACAATTGTGCACGTCAGTGCACGAAAATTATGATTGTTAAAAATCTTAATGATTATGCATGTTAGTGCACAGAAATTATGTGATCATTAAGATTAATCCACAACAATATATGGATATAATACTATATATAATAGTGCATGAATTTCAAGTTTTCATGTGTTAACATGTATTAAATTATTTAGATAATCAGTTTCCGTACAGTTTCTGTGCAGTTCTCATGCAGTAGTTATGAAACTCGTGTTAATATGCATACAATTTCATATTTATACATGCATTTCTGTGTATTGAGTTTTTATAGGGTAATGTAGGATATTTAAGATTATCTCTATAAAAATCAGAGAGAATATTTGTAAAGGTAGCGGTATTACCTCTTAAAAATTCTGCGTCTAAAATCTCCTTTATGATTATCACACTTGTTATTTTATCACTTCACAATCATTGATCTAATCATCTTAATTTGTACTATGTTTCCTTTAATTATCCTTCCTTATTTGGGATATTAAAGCCAGGTGTGTTTATATGTTTTGATTATTTAATTATTCAATTAAAATTAGAGTAAGCGTTAGATTCAGGTTAGGGCTTGACTTATAAGTAAAATTGTCTTTCTGACATTTTTTTTATTAATGCTCTTAGACAGGTTTAGACACTTGTTTTTTGTATTTTCAGTATTTTTCACTTTTTTCTTTGTTTTTGTCTCATCAGACTGATCCATAAAGATCAAATTTTACAATTTGATTGGCTTTCTATCACGAGAACGCATCTGGCTTTAAATAGCTCTAAATAAGGAATCTGTTAAAGACAGGTACCATCACGTGACTTACAGCCAATCAAATTGTAAAATTTTGATCATCACGGATCAGCCTGATGAGACAAAAACAAAGAAAAAGTGAAAAAACACTAAAAATACAAGAAACGAGTTTCTAAACCTTTCTCGGAGCATTAATAAAAAATGATGGAAAGGCAATTTTATCTATAAGACATCCCTAACTCTAACTCTTAACTAACCCTTATCCTAATTTTAATTAAAAAATAAAAAACATATAAAGATACCTGGCTTTAACGGTCCCTCTAAATAAGAGGGAACTTAATCTATACCCCGGGGTACAGAGTCTTAACCTATGTCTATCATATGATTATTATAGAAAATATTTGTAATTGGTTAATTTAATTTATGTTTAATACATGTTTATTTTTTGCTATTGCATATATTAATTTTACAAATTATGGTACAAGAAAATTATGACTCAACTACTTTTAAAAGTACTAATTATAGTTCATATGTTTTGAACAATCTTTAGATAATAAAATAGAACTTAAAGAAGGCAATTTCTATAATTCACATGAAGCTTTTGTTATAGCAGTTAAAAATCATGCAAAACAGCAAGGTTTTCAAGTTTGTTTAGAAAAATATGAAAAAAATGCAGCAGAACAAGTTCGAAAAAGAACAATAGTATGCAGTCAAGAAGGCATTTCTCACCCTAGCTTAAAAATTAGAAATAGATTTTCACAACAATGTAACTGTAAATTTTTAGTCTGTGCTTTGTATAACTCAAATAATAACCTTTGGTATATAATTTTAATATAATTAGAGCATAATTATTCAATGGTTTTAGCTAATCATCAACAATTTACATATGAAAAAAGATTTATTCTAATAGAAGTATAACAAAGAATTATGCTTCTTCAATGTGCTAGATGTAATATTCCAACAATTCATGCAATTTTAAAGGAAGTATTTGATGGTATTATTATATGAATGTATAATAATTTATATAATTTTATATATCAAAAAGAAGAAGCTAATAAAAAATAAAAATTAGATGCTAATAATTTTGTAGAAACTTTAAAACAACTGAAATTTCAAGATAACAAATTTCAATATGAAATAAATATTAATCCTAAAACAAATGAATTAGAGCAAGCAATTTGGATATTTCCAGAACAACAACTAAATTATTGCAGTAGTTGTCTTTGATATCACATATAAAACAAACTGATTTAAAATTCCATTTGGAATTTTTACTAGTGTTAATAATTATTGACAGAGTATATGTTTTGCTAGAACTTTGATACTTAATAAAAGTGCAAAAAGATTTGGCTGGATTTTTAGCACATTTTTAAAGATCATAAATAATTATATACCAAAGGTATTTTTTACTGATGAAAAAAATTCAGCAATAATTAAAGCAGTTGATCGATTTTTTAGCTTTTTGGAACAAAACATGTTTTATGTTTGTAGCATCTTCTTAAAAATATAATAAAAAATCTAAATAGAGTATCAAAATCTGATTGGGCAACATTTATTAAATTTTTTATAAATGTCTTGATAAATACAAAGAAGATAATTTTATAAAAAAATGGGAACAATTAAAGGCCAATTATCCTAAAGCAGTTAAATATTTGTTAAAAATGGACAAAAACTTAAAGCACTGAGCATCATGTTATAACAGACAAATATTTATAGCCAATATGACAATAACTCAAAAGAGAAAAGTCTATGAATCTTATAAAATGATATTTGAATGCAATGACATCTTTAAATTTTTTTTTAAAAGCCTTTGAATCAGCATTAAAACAGAGAAAGGAAGCTACTGAGTTTACAAAATATCAAGAAAGAATGAAATTATTAAACTAGTAACTTCGAGTTTATATGAAAAACAAGCCAGCAAGTTATTAATAAATATGTACAAAAAAAACTAAACAGCAGTTATTAGAATTTATAATATATAAGTGTGAAATAATTAATAAGTAAGTTGTTTTAAAATTAAAAAATTGTAATTTAATCAACTAATATAAATTTAAAAAATTTTTTAGTGATGGTATTGAAATTGCTTTTCATATAGAATGTTTTCAAAGTCAAACATATAGTCATATTGTTAAATATAATTTAGCAAATTATTAATTTTTTTGTTTATATTATTTGACTATTTTTAGTGGTATTATTTGTAGACATTTTTTAAAGTTGCTTTTTAACTTAATTTAGAAGAACTTCTGCAATATCTATTTTTTTAAGGTGGTATAAATATTCTGATAAACACACTCTTATAAGAACATATAAAACATTTTTAATACTAGTATTATACCATTATAGCAAATTAATATAGAGTAAAATAATAATATAATTATGAACATCTTTTAAAATGTACATGGTGAAAAGTTCAAACTATTATTAATACTAAACCTAAAATAACAAAGTCTTTCTATAATTCGTTTAATAAAATACTTCAAAAAGAAATTAAAGCTCATATATTAGAAAAAAACTCTGTATCTTTAACAAAAAATTAATAAAAAGTCCATCAATTATAAATCAAAAAGTAAGCATTTAGTATATATATAAAGATGTTAAGTCATTCAAATGAACTAGGTTCGAATCTGGTTCAAACTACTCTTTTTAGCTGTTTATTCAAAGAAAAATTGATGACAAGTTCTTAAACCAGTTTTATAATCTAGTTTATAAACCTGATTTATAAACTTAGCTTATAAAATTGGTTTGAAACTCAGCTTATATGAACCTGGTTATGACAAAATCATAATATGTACAATAAAGAAATTATCAGTAAATTATATATAATCTGTAATACTGATACAGCATGTTGAATCTTTGTATAAAAGTATATACATACATATTATGCATGCTTAGAAAGACATTTTGTCAACCAAAGTTACAGCAAAGTCATATATTTCTATTGTACAGCATGTTATGATGCAATTTTAATTTGTTAGTACATATGTAGTTTTGTTAGTATGAAACTTCGAGTTTTATCTAACTATAAATCTAATATTTATTATGACTAAGTAGAAAAATAATTATCCAGGCAGGTCAGACAATATCTAACCTATTTTCTTACTGGATAATAGCTCTAGTGAACTTAGTATAGATGGCAGTAAAATTAGAGTGATAATTTCTACATTCTAAAGTAGAAATTGTTGAAATAATTTAACCAAAAATTTTTTAAAATTGAGATGCTGAATTAAATTTCAATTGTTGAAATTAATTTGTATACAAAAATTAAATCAATAGTAAAAATTAAATCAATAGTTAAAAATAAATCAATGCTTGAAATTAAATCACCAGTTGAAATTAAATCAATGTTTGAAATTAAATTACCTATGAAATTAAATCAATAATTGAAATTAAAATTAATAGTTTAAGGGTTCTCACTTAATATTAATTATAGAGATTATATACAAGTACTAATACTAACAGTAATTTTATCAAAAATTTATATTGCGCAATACAGATATTAAATTTTAGCCAATCAGCACAACTCTATTATAAAAAAGAGATAGTTTCTGTTTATTTTTTTTTTATTGATATGCTCGTTCATAATTGTTAAATACAAATTTCCCAAATTTGTATTTTTACCCCTATTTGATATGAAAAAATAGCTTCTCATATTACAAAATTGATTGTGTTTTATATAAACTATTCTAATCCTCTTGCTCTTAAATATAGTTCTCTGGTAATACTTTAAGACTCAGTGAATTTATATAATTTGTGTTAATTTGTCAACAAAAATTATTAAGTTAACATGGATTCAGTTTAATACTGTTACCTATTGGATAAGTTATTCAGTGTATAAAAAAGAAAAAAAATTTATTTAAAATTTGGCTATTTTTTAATCTTTTTAATTTTTACTTTAGGATTTTTTACCATCTAAATGAATTGATAATTTTTTATTATCTAAATGAATTGATAATTTTTTACCATCTAAATGAATTGATAATTTTTTACCATCTAAATGAATTGATAATTTTTTACTATCTAAATGAATTGATAATTTTTTACCATCTAAATGAATTGATAATTGCTAAATTAAAGACCTGCTTTATTTTGTGTTTTGCTAAGCAAATCTAAATTTTAATCTATTAATGAAATTAATTTTCTGGTATTTTTACTGCTCTGAAAAGGCTACATTATTAAAATAATAAAACATTTGTTTTACTTCCTTAACATTAATTAATATTTATCAAATATTTTTCCCTTTAGCTTGTATATAAAAAATAGGTATTATTACTTTAAAAAGAACGACTATATTAAAAATTTTCTTGCATATATCAAACTTTTACTATGATCTTACTAAATATCATTATCAACATAAACATAAAGCAATCCAAATAGCTTAAGGATCCCTTATTAAGAAAACCATTTTGAAACATGTGCAGAAATATTTAATTATTCCCTTTGCGCAAATTTTATTTTTTATATAATTATTTTATAGAAATCCAAGCAGATTCAGAATTATTATATAAGCTAGCATTTAATGTTACCGTATTTTCGTGAAATAATGGGCATGGGCATTATTTAGAAAATCGTACTCTCCCAAAAAATCATGATATCTCAAAATAATGCCCATGCGTATCCCTAAATAATGCACACCCCGTAAAAATCCAGATACTTGCATAAAATTGTAATGCCAAACATGTTTATATGTTAACACAGAATAAATATTTAATTGATAAATTATTAATTTAGCCTTTTGAATCTGTTTCAGCAAATTTTAAGTATCTACTATGTACATATATATAAAATCAGGAATTCCACAGTATATTTAACCTTTAATTCATACTAATTTAGCATTATGAAAAAACTTTATTTATGGTATAGCAATAACACAAAATTCAATATTATTATTTAATTCACGGACAAGTACTAGAAAGGAACAACTTCAAAGTACCTTCTCAATAGTAATTCCTTTTTATCCAAATGTCACATTGGCTAAGAAATCTCTTTTTTTTTACTTTATTTTAATTTTTTTTATTTTTTAATGTTGTTTGGTACTGGTACCATAAGTTTTATAGTGTCTTATTTGCTTGGTTAAATTTTAAATAATGTTCTATAATCTTATATAACCAGCATTTTTTTGTTTGTACGTACGTACGTATCTACATATACAAAGAGTAAAATGTGATAAATTTGTTGTATCACTATATGAGGTTGAACGTATATACGTATGTATGTACACCAGTTTTTTCTTGGCACTACTTACCAGTATATATAACACACATGGGCGTTATTTGGAAAACAGTTATTAAAAAATTAACTATTGTTTCAAAATAATACCCATGTGCATACTCTAATTAACATGCATAGATTCAAAATAACATTCAGGTAGGCATTATTTTGTGAAAATATGGTAATTTTTATTTTATGCACCCATACTCTAACCTTAATTTAACTAGAAAATTCTGAATCTGCTTAAATTCTGTTTCCACTTACAATATATAATGATATCCTACATAACAACTAATACAAAACTCACAGGATTTGTGTGATGCTTTATTTTGTTGCAATAATAAACACGTTGACTGAATAACTTATTTTCATTAATTAAAATTGAACTCTGACCTTTTAATTTAGATGCATAGGAGCACTCTAAATTAAATAAAGCACTCAGCTTAATTTCCTAGTTTTAATATAAAAATTATTGTAACAGATTAAAATAGAATATGTAAGTATAAAAAAATGACAAACTACCAAAAAATAAAATTGTTAAGGTTAGAGGTTAGTTTTAAAATAGAATCTATACTAAACAAGTATAAGTGGGTTTTAGAGGATTAAATAGAAACTTACATTTAATCTGATTTCATTATGATCCATGGTAATTATTAATTGTACAAGATTTTTACATGTTAATTCTAGCTTAATTATTCGATATATCGATATCACATTTGGATTCTGACTTCAATTTTCTAAAAAAGAAAATTGAACTGGATTAATAATCGTATTCAGATTTAATAGTGATAGATTTAATTGGTTTGTTTAACACAATTAACATATTTGAAATTTAATTTTGGTTTCAAATTAGTATGAGTTAAACTAAAGATTTGGGGACGGGTCAGAAATATATAAGTATAAAAAAATTTACAAGCCACCAAAAAATAAAATTTTGAAGAACGCATCTTTTAGGATTAAAGATTAAGGAGAATTTATACTAAACTTGTATAAATAGGTTTTAGAGGATTAAATAGAAACTCACATTTCATTTTAATTTGATTTCATTATGATTCACGGCAATTATTAATCAAACAAGATTTTACATATTAATTCTAGCTAAATTGTACTTAATTATTTGATATATATCGATATTACATTTGGATTCTAACTTCAATTTTCTAAAAAAGGAAAACTATATACTTATGGACTGGTAATTTAACACGTAAGTAAAAGAACAAAGAAGTAATATTTAATAGAAAATTCTATTGATGATAAAATGTGTAAAAATTGAACCAGATTAATTCTTACTTGTATTATTCTGATTTTAATGGTTCATTTAACACAATTAATATATTTAGGATTCGAACTTTGGTTCCAAATAAAATAGAAAGCCTACTCGAGTTTAACAAAATATTTGGGGTTTGGGTTTTGGTACCAAATAAAGTAGAAATCCTGATTCCCAATCTCAAAGCAGCATAGTAATATTGTAGGTTAAATGAAAGTTTTGGGCTATAACTCACTCTAGAAATCATGGGCATAACAAAAGTTAAAAATAAACCTTTGAGAATTTAGATTTTGACATATTGACAAAAAATGTACTATTTATTTGGAACTAAATACAATCAATATATGAATACACATTACTATCTATTATTAAATATATTATAGAAAAATTTTTTTAAAGTTTATAAAAAATCTGGGATTTGCATGTTGCATGGATATTAGTTGAGATTGCATACTCCTAGCATTTAATACTAACTTTTATTACAGTATATATTTATAATTTGCAAACTCGAATAAATAATTGGATGTTCTAGACTAATAATTCTGAATATAAAAGCAGAAATATACCTGTTAGTGTAACAAATATAGGAGAGCTTGGTACTTTTATAATGAGTTTAACTTCAATGGGTGATGTTAGAAGGTCACTTTATTTTGGCAGTAATTTATGGGACACGAATATTAATTATTTATTAAGCATTTGTTATAAAAAGAATGTATATTTATTTAAGGATGATTTTGGAGAGCTTACATTAGATAAATTCGATAACATAAGAGAGCAAACCTTTATACATTCTAAATTCTAACTACATTTATACCATTATTACGATGTTTCATAGTTACTAGTTGTTTACTTAGTTACTGCTATGTTTACGCTTGAGTAATATCTATATAATTAAGCCACAAAGAGACCACTAAAAATATATAATAATGCCTAAAACTAGAAAAGTAAGATTAATATGGCTATGGTGATACAATTATGCTTAAAGAATTATACAAATACAGAAGTGAGAAATAAGGAAAAAATTATTAGTTACAATAGTCATGATTACATAATAATTAATATGTTGTATTGGTATAAATAAATAATAAATTCTAAAGTTTATCAAAATGCTAACACTGATTATTATATTTTTTCAAATATCAAGTATTATTTCAGACAGTAACCACGATAGTCAAGTTCCTGAAACTGAAAGAGCTGATAGCTCTGAAGTTTCTTTTTAGTAATGAAAGTATTAATAAAAATAATTATAACAATAAAAAAAGAAAAAAGAAAATGCTAACAAATTAGTTGGTAGACCCAAAGATCCTATAAATGCTAAGTATATTAAACTTAGTACATGAAATAAGCATAGACATGTAGCAATAAAGTGGAACATTGTAAAGACAACCTAGTAAAATAAAATTGCATTTAGTATTAGAATATAAAGATGTACTAGGGGACATTAAAAAAAATACTTGCACATGATTATGATTTTGTATCTTTAAAAAAAAAAAAGAAAAATTGAAGTTGAAACTAAAAATCAGCCAAAAATTACTGACAAATTTTAATCAACTTATTTAGATCAAAATCAAAAAAAGCTTGTTAACAAAGCTTTAATTCATTTTTTTACTTGTTGTAAAATTTCTTTTTGGGTAGTAAAAAGCTCTTTTTTTATTGATTCACTTAAAAACCTTAAGGTGGATTACACACCTTCTAATCGAAAAATCAAGAAACTGTACGTATTATAGTAAATATTGATAAGCAGCTTAATTGGCTTAAAATTTAACTTTAGGTAATATTATTTTTAAATTTAAAATGATATATACAGTATTATACTATATATTAATAATATAAATTATACTTTATTATCATTAGTTCTTGATAGGTGGATAAGTGAATGAGTGGATTGCATCATTCTTATTATGCATTAGTCATTATTACTCCAGATAGACAACAATATGTTAATTTTGTTCAAAATTTTTCTTTTTATTCATATACAAAAAGTTTAAATTATAAAATAATTGAGGAAATTGGTCCAAAAAAATTCAGAGCTGTTGTTTTAGATAGTGCTATAGCAATACAACTTGCAAAAAATTTTGTTGCTAATAAATATCCATATATTATACCAGTTCGCTATATTGCTCACCATATTCAGTTAATAGCAACAAATATTATTAAGAAAACTTCTTTGGATCACAAGTTCTTTTAAAATGCCAAGAATTTGTTACTTACTTTCAAAATTCTCATATGTCTGGTGCCCTGTTAAGAAATGAAATACTGATTTACTTATTAAAAGTAGAGATTTAAAATCATCTGTTAAAACTAGATAGTGTTCTGCGTAGGATTGTTTTATTCAATTTTAATATTAGAACCTATTTTACGAAATGTAAACATGTTTTATTTAATTAACTTACTGACAATTATTCTCTTTTTAATTATTTTTATTTTATTTTAATTATTTTTTTTTAGATTATAGAAAATAATTTTAGAGCACTTAAGAGTAGAGTGTAATAACGTCATTTCTATGAAACTTATTGTTATGATCATCTGTTATACAAAATTACTAATACTAATATGAGATCAAATATTCTAGATATTTTGTTTACTATCAAAAACTGGGTTTAACTTGTTTTGTCCTATCGCAAAAAAATTTTCTGTCGCAACTATTGCTAACTTCTTAACATATTTTTTAAAAAAATTAAATATAAACTATTAAATTTTTTGCATCGAAATGAAAATTCAGGTATTGAAAATACTGTAAATCTATTTTTTTTTATGTAAACAAAATGCATTTTATTTAGCTATAGTAGTAAGTTTTTGTATGCTGTGATACATAATATAGCAATTTTACTATAATTAAAAATAATCAACATACACTCTACCCTTAATAAAAAATTAAAAAATTTTATTACAAGTTGTGAGTTCTGGGCTAATGTTAAATGTCTTTATAAAGTTCTTGAAACTACTAAAATTGCCATCAAAACTGTTAAATCTTCAAATGTTAAGTTTGCAGATGTGTTTTTAATTTTAGTTAAAATGGCTTCGCAATTAAAGCTATGCCAACTATAGAAACAACAATTGAAAAACTTGAATTTAGAAAAAATTGTATTGCTTTTTATAACAAAAGATGGGCTGAATTTGATACTGACCTTTATTCACTAGCTTAATTTGTACACCCCAAATATTATGGCAGAGGATTGACTTAAGAAATGTTTGAAAGAATTTTTTGAAAAGCTTTAATTATCTGGAAGTCACAAGGTGGAGGAGACAATAGTGCACAAGAATTAATTGCACAAATACATAATATATGATCATCAAAATTCTCTATATTATTCCATTTTTCAAATCCATATTGAACTTCCAGAAACCTAGTGGGCAGCGATTAAACTACAAAACACTATCTTCAAAAACGTGTTTTTTTAGTATTAAATTAGTTTACTCAAAAATATTGAAATAGGTATTGTTTACTATATAATTATATTTTAGTTATTTTATTTGAAAATTTTAATTTTCTGTTATATATATAACTATTAATATTAAAGATTGAATATAAAAAAAGGTTCAAATATGGCCAAATTACATGCATATTATGTCACAAATGCACACTATGAACTTAGACAAAATCTTTTAGAAAATGATTTTTTAAAAATGATGCATGATTATACTCATTTGCTTACTTCAGGTTCTGCTATGTTTGAAGAAGGTATTCAACTATATGATTCCAATGATGATTTTGAGGATAATTATAAAGATTCTATTATTTATAACTTGTCTGAAATTGACTTATCTGAAATTGATTCTAATATGTTAAATATTGAAAATAGCACTAATTTGGCTTATGCTTTGAATAATACAAATCAACCTATGATTCTAGATGAAATTATTGATCATAGCGAAACTGATTTTGATATTGATGCACTTACTAGTCAAGGAATGCAGATATGAAATGCATTAGTAGACAAAGAAAGTGAAGATTTTAGTAACAGTAGGGTTTAATTAATCTAGTTTCTTTATTAATCATATATGGCATCCTTAATTATAATTTAATTTATAATTTATTTTGTATATACATAGTATAAATTTTTTAGGGCATAAGAGTTATGACGCTTGCTTACAAAGCATATAAATATGTTTTATTTTTTTTTATAAATTGGGCAAAGTTTTAAATAAATATTACATTTACTTTTTGGTATTGTTCCTTTTATAAATTTCATATTTAATTTAAAAGCCTTTGAACTTTTATAATATCAGACCAATTATGTATTATGTGTAATGCATAGATTATTTACTAACATTTGCTATAACTAGTTACAGCAGTTATGATAGCAAAAAGAAATATGAAATGTTAAGAAAATAGGAAAAAGTTAACAATAATACAAAAGCTATTTTATTTTCAAAAAAAATATAATTAAACTAAACCAGAAATTTCTAATAAAATATTACAGCATACTGTAGGTTAGATCTTACTGCATAAATCAGATGTTCATCTAAATATTATATCTTGTATTGTATTAGTAGTGTTGGTGATCAGGAGATTGAAAGGCATTGAGCTTCTAATTCTAATGCTTTCTAGTTACTTTGATATTAAAGATCGTGTGCAACTAGAGAAACATCATATATATTTAAATATCAATATTTAGTAAAACTTATACTTGCATTTTTTTGTAATTTCTTTTCATGAAACAGAGACAAGCTATATATAGTATTGAATCTTATAAGATGCCCTATTACACTGAGGTTCTTATTACCAATAAGAGACTTTCACAACTCACTATGAACAAGCTTCAGGACTTTACGCATTTGGTAATTTTTTTTCTATTTCTTACATGGTACACTTATTAGATATCACATAGGATGATAATATGCTAAAAATGTGTAGCTGTAACTAATCAAATACTACATAACCCTATGCGATATTGGGTAAATATGAATAGTTTTTAAAGATTTGAGCGATAACCAATTCATTATATCAATTTTGGTTAAATAATCAAATCAATCCTATTATCTATCACACAATAATCTTGAATATGGATAATGATTTTGTATTTAATCATAGGTGCAAGGAGTATTAATATATTTAAATTGGTTGTCACTTAACTCACCAAAAGATATTTCCTCAACAGGACACTTACATATGAGCATTGATTTATTTTATTCAGTGAGAGAAAAATTTTTATTCAACCAATAGGAACTTGGAGGGATTAGTAAACTCTATATACATTTTAGCTTATTGTGTCATCTCAGATAAGTGGCCTATTAGGAAAATAATTGTTGCAGCTGATGCTAAAAATGGCTAATGCTGAAATTTGGGATCTCGATTTGAAACTATAAGCCCTGCTAAAATTCACAAATACTCTTTAAATATCAAATTACTCCCAAACTCACCCTAACTCTATAAGACAAAAACAAAAAAATTACTACAAAAAATTTTTAAATTTTATATCAAAGTAGGTCAAATTTTAGCATCAGCATTTTTAGCATCAGCTGCAACAATAATTTTCAGGAAATTGTACTGTAAACCTCCTATATTATCCTTGGTAGTGGGGCAAAGATGAAAGAGAGTGAAATAATTTCTATTTTTCTTTTTTTTTATAGCCAGTTCTATAACCTCATACTTACTATTATTAATTAAATAAATTTCATCATATAATTCATTATATTGATTTTGGTTATGTAATCAAATTAATCCTACCATTTATCACATAATAATCTCAGATATGGATAATGATTTTGTATTTAATCATGAGTGCAAGGAGTATTGATATATTTAAATTGGTTGTTGCTCAATTCCCTGAAAGTTATTTCCCTAACAGGATACTTACTAACATCATATAAGGGGTAGTATTTGATTAGTTGCAGCTAAAATAAGGCATCAGAAGTGTTTTTTTATTCAATTGTGAAAAGCTAGAGAACTAGTATTAATAAGTAAGAAATATTTAAATAAACATTTAACTTTTACAGGAAATAACAATTACAAACCAATTATTCAAATTGATACTTTCTATATTAATTTTTAAGCCATCTGAGCATTGATTTATAAGAGACAAAAAGGAACTTGGAGGAATTAGTAAACCCTATACATTTTAGCAGATTGATATACGAATAAGTGGCCTGTCAGAGAAATAACTTTCAGGAAATTTATTGTAAACTTCCTACATTATCCTTGGTAGTAGAGCAAAGACGAAAAAGGGTGAAATAATTTCTTTTCTTTTTTTTATAGCACTTACTATTATTAATCAAATAGATATTCATCGTATGATTCATCAAGTTATTTTAAAAACAACAGAAAGGGGGAACATGCAAGAACACAGGAATTTAAGAATTATATTACCTAGAGGTTAGTAAAATAAACGGGGGGGACAACTTACTATAATATATAGCTAATAAAAATGATGTGCATTATTTTGTGTAACAAGCATATAACCATATACAGTCAGACCCCCTAAATGCTACCCCCCTAAATGCTATCCCTCCTTAAATGCATGATAGAAGCGTGGGCCCACCATGGGACTTATAAGTAAATGCACGTTCTTTATTCTGCACATGCATGCTATTTTATTGGCCCATTATATATAAAGTCCCTCTGTAAATGCACTCACATGATCAATAACCAATCAAAATTATTGATTTTAGATGTAAAAAAAGTATGATCATTATATACTGTAGCAATATTAATTGTATCATTGTAATTGTTAATAAATTATACTAATAGTATTACATATCATCGCCTTTGTCACCCCATTTATGCTTCGTTGGCAGAATAACATCTGTACTAAATATTGGAATTGCAAGATCATTTCTAATAAAATTTGTAGAACGCTTGATCTCAAGCGTTTGTATAGAAATTAGGCAATTTCAGGTGGCTTTGAATATAAAAATTCAATATGTCCAAATTTTCTATTGTAAAATAATATTAAAACTTGTGTACGTATGTGCATGTATATAATAAGCAGCTATATGCACACATGATCATACTTTTTACAATGATATTATTAGCTATTCCCTAATTGCAACCCCCCTAAATGCACGCCTCAGTGCTGGTCCTGACGACGTGCACTTATGGAGGTCTGACTGTATTAAAATGTTCACGATGCTATACCAAAGAATCTTTGGCTATATAAATTACTTGCTGATTCAAGACAAGTTACTGTTACATTCGATTTCTATTGTTTAGTAGATTTGTGTAGAGATTGGACATGTTTTGGTATTCGCAGAAACTAAATATGCTTTCTTAAATAATTGGAATCTTAAAATTCTAATTTAATTGATATATATTTGTTTTAATAGTGCAAACAAATATAATTGTTTCTTGTAACCCGGCCAGGTGCCTTTTTTGAAAAGATTAAAATTTTATTTTATATATATATTATATATATATAATTTTTAAATATATAAAAATGAGAATTACTACATCTAACAGGAAGGGAGATCTGCACATAAATATAAGTATTGATTTTTTTTTGTTTTACGTTGTTTTTTCTTCTTTCTAATTAAATTTTTTTGTATTTTTTCTTTTGTAGCAGCCGCCTTAGTACCTTCCCTTTTTTGGTTACATCATTTTTTTGCTGATACTGTTTTTTGAAGTCATTGTAAGTTGGAGCCGTCACTTGGAGTCATTATGTTGGCACGATGGTGCTTTTCCTCGTATGCTAAAGCATCATCTAGTAGTTCCTTCATTCATATATTGAAGTCGTCACTTGTAGTCGTTTCATGTAGTGCTTCTGTTCATATGTTGAAGTCATCGTATGGAGTTGTCGTATGGTGGAATATTTGCTTTGAGTCATCATATGTTAGTGCCTTCGTTATTGTTAGTGCAGTGTTAATTTCACGTTGCTGCACTGTTCAGATAGGTGTCACATTTTTTTTAATTTTTTATTGGTTTTTCTTTACTAACTCTTGTTTATTTTTCTTTTAGTTGTTGATTCATTATCAGTGTCTTTTTTATCTTCTTTATTTATAGTTCCTCTTTCGGTTTGGTTCTTCGTTGTTGATTCCGGTATGAATTCTTTGTGGGTATGAGCTTCGTCAACTTGGTGGATTAGTTGAATTTTAAGGCTAGGGTTATAATTGTGGGTTAGAGTTAGGGTAAGGATAATTAGGATGTAAATAAGAATTTAGAGTAATAGTAAATACGGACACGGGTTATAGATAAGGTTTGGTGGGTTAGTTGAATTTTAAGGTTAGAGTTGCGGGTTAAGGTTAGAGTAAGGATGCGGACATGGGTTATAGGTTATGGTAAGGTTTTGGACAAAATTAGTGGTAAAATTAATTTTGGATAATTTTATTTATAATTTTATTTTTTTTGTTGTTATAGTCGCATATTCTTTGGGGCCCAAAAGTGTGACTATAGCCAGGGCTAACTGTAATTTATTATATATACTATGTATCAACATATTTAATATTAATTAAATATAATTACTATATAATGATCTCAAAATTATTCTAAAGACAAATTTTACTAAAATTTTTATCAAAAAATAAAATAAAACTTAAAAAAAAATAATCTATATATTTAATTCTAAATTTAATTCTATGTCTAATCCTATATATCTACTCAAATTTCTAGAGCTTCGATTCTATTTTTGACGGGCAATCTGGATCCTATTAAATCCGGATTGAATCTGTATTAGATTACATATAAAGCTAGCTTTTTAATATGTCTTTAGATCCATTATTTAAGTTCTTTGATTAATCTGATTAAAAATCTCTGATCTGGATATCTGAATCTGTTTAGATTTAAAGATCAATTTGGGTTGTCAGATTAAGGATCGAAGCTCTACAAATTTCTAATATCTATTAAGACTTTATAAAATATATAAAAAAAATTCTAAATTAATTGTGTAATGATCTATCCTACCTTGCCAATTTAATTTATTTTTTTAGTTGAATACAAAGAAAATAGAACAAAAACAGGACGAAAACGGTGAACAAAAATGGGACGAAAATGGATAAAACGGGGGACACAAAACGGTGACAAACAAATTGAAAAACAAGAAACCACCAGAAATGACAAAAAACTTAATAGAAGAACCTACCGATAAATAACGAAGTTACTGAAGAACCCACTAAAAAACAACAAATCCACCAAAAACTACGAGCTTCAAGAAGAACCTACTAAAAAATGACGAATTTACTAAAGAACCTACCAAAAAACAACAAACCTGCTGAAATACTACGAGCTTCCACTGAAAAACAACTCACTAGAAAAGAAAAATGATGAATGACTGACTCTAGCAATGACTCCAGCAACGACTCCAACGACAACTAGAAAAAAAATATATTTGCCATTTATAAGAAAGGGAAATAATAAAGAAAAATAAAAAAAAGATCTAAAGATAATCTTGTAGATCATACTTATATTAAAATCGAAAAAAAAGCGAACAAAATAAACTTAACTTTTTGTACTTCTGTAAGTTATCCACAAATGTGTAACAGAAGTGAGGAGTATAGATCTAGACCCGGATGTATGAAATATGAAATGGAGATCTACAAAGAAAGGATATAAATGAAAAAAAAAATAAAAAATAAAATTGTATACTGTATAAAAAGCACATAAAACCTCTGTAGTTGTTGCATGACTGTGCAAATATAGATATGTGGCATTACAGATAGCTTATAGGCTTTGAGTCGTGTGTATGATCTCTTACCTTCATTTCTTTTATCTTACAATAATTGAGCATGAATATATGATTCAGTTTTTTTAACAATAAAAGAACAGCTGTAAAATTTCTTTATGACTAATTACTTACCTTTGCCTATTTCGAGTTTCGAAAAAAAAAGAAATCCTAGTAGATAGGTTATTTTTAAAAAATTAACAATCAAAGACTTTGACCGATCGAACATGATATATATAAATTTATATGATTTTCATATAAAATGACAATTTTTGCATTACTATTAAACTTGTGTAACATTGGAGTTGTCCCCCCATTTATTTTACTAACCCCTAGGTATTACTAGCAGAGTGCTATCAATTACAACATTCTAATTTTCTATTTATATAATATACTATATAAATATTGATATACCCAATTTCAGAGTAACTAATGATAGCTATATATATTTAGTGATTGGACTCGTCAATTTGTGACTCAAGTAATTCGAATTTATTATTCTTCCAATCAACTCATGAGTTACTCACAAGTTAATTATTAAAGTATACCAGGAATTATGTGCTATATTTGATGCATAATTTATATGTAATTTAACTATATATAATTCATTAAAATTTAAATAACTATATACTCCATCTATATATAATAATTACATATTTACAATTCTTATAAAATTAAATAATTCATTATGCAAATATGGTGCAAAACGAAAATTACAATAAGCATGAAGAATCTTATTATGAAAAAATTAGTAAAAGTACAACTATATATAATTCTAAAGGTCACCAAAAAAGATGGTATAACTTTGACCTATAAAATTATACTAGATAATAGAAAAAAGTGTGGTATCTCATATAATGATGGGACTAACAATTGTATCTGCTTTGTAATTTGTAATTTGAGATATTTGCTTTTATTTTTATAATTAAATAAATTCACTTTTTATAACACATGAATTAAAGTATATTTTTGTAACACTCAATTAGCTATTTATAATAATTAATTTATGTGACTTGAATAACTCGAATAAAACTTGAAGAATATTATTATTCGAATGATTCAAGCATTCTTCATAGTTTAATTCGTGAGTCACAGATTAATACGGGTCTAGTTACTATATATAGAGTGTTCCAAGTTAAAAGGGCCCATTTTTACAATTTTTTAAGAAATAAGTTTTTATTAGATTCATGTAAATTTTGAATGGTTAATATTTTTCAATTATAAAGGAAGTCGATTTGCATAATGAAAAATCAAGATAATGTAAAATAAAATTACACGAGATTGCATAGGGCAAACACATCACATGATTACCTGATAGTAACCTGTTACCTTTAACCAATCAAAATTGAGACATTTGATTAATCCTAGATTAGTCCAAAAATCAAAACAAATGATTAAACTCAATTATCTCAAAATAAACTATATGTAAAAATGGGCCTTTAACTTGGAACACCCTATATAGGGTAATCATATCTAATTCTGTAAATTTTTTTTTGTCACATATAAAAGTTCATCAAAAGATTGTATTTATTTATAAAATTTAATATATAAAATATACAATCAATTTATTATTTAACTGTAAAATTTTTTATACATTATATACTAAAAATTTTTTTAATAATAAAAGTTACAACTTGTATAATTTATAAGAATTTTAAAGCCATAGCCTAATTCCATGAATACATAATGAACTTGATTTTTTGTTAAGTAAATTGAATAAAGTTTGCTAAATAATATGTTCTTAACACTAAATTATATATAATATAAAATTTTTTACAGAATTTTATTAATAGACTTGGCTGCTTAAATGTATGGTATGCACAAAAAATCAAATTTTTTCCATGGACTATGTATCTTGGGACCTTGTAATTCAATTTGAATAATTTTGTACCATTCGAATTGTCTCACTGTGATAATTCAAATGATACCTAAATTATCCAAATTGGATCACAGAGTTATGAGATATACAATTCACAGAAATAGATCTGATCACAGAAAATACCTTATATCTCTGGTCCTGTAATCCAATTTGAATGATTTTAGCAGCATTAGATTCATCTCAGTGAGACAATTCAAATGATACCAAAATCATCCAAATTGGATTACAGGATTATGAGATACACAATCCTACAAAAATATATTTGATTTCAAACAATAATAAATATATCGTTTATCTTAGGATATTGTGATCTAATTTGGCTAATTATGGTACAGTTTTGGTACCATTAGAATCATCTCAGTAAGACAATTCGAATGATACCAAAATTATCCAAATTGGATATGGGATCATAAGATATCACGAAATATTATAATCTACGGAATTAGGGGCAATTACCTTATTAACTATATTGTATTAAATTATTACAACAATTGAATTAATTTTGATAGTTAATTTATTTTCAACTGTTGAATTAATTTAGATTATTAAATTAATTTTAACTATTGGATTAATTTCAATTGTTGAAAATAATTTCGGTTTCAATAGTTGAATTAATTTTCAACTATTAAAATTTTCAAAATTAAAATTTAATTTCACTGCCATCTATAAAACTTAGGTTTATAATTAGAGTTTGAACTTCAAAGTTAATCTCAAGTTTATACTTAAAGTTTATAAACTCAAGTTTAAACTTTAAAATTGAACTGAAGTTTATAAACTTTAGTTCAAACCATTTTTTTCTTTGAACTTTATGAAACTGGACTAGAACTGAACTGAACAGAACAAACTACTTAACATTTCTAATTATATACTGTATTAACTATATAAATAAATAATTAAATTATTTTTAAAAATTATTAAGAGCATACTTTAAATAAAAGAATTCTTAGCAAATTTAAAACCACCAAGTCAGCAAAATCATCTAAAAAACATATATTAGAACCAAATTTACTAAATACTAATGAAATTTCTCTAGAAAATATTAAAGAGAATGATGAAAAGAATAATATAATAGTGATAGATTCTAAATCTGATAATTTTCAAAGTTCATTTAAAAATTATAGCATTAAAAAAAATATTCAAACTCAAAGTAAGTTTTTAAATATTATAAAACTTTTGTAAATTTATTATTAATATTTTTTGCTCAATAGATAGTTCTTGTCTATTTTGCACTAATTTATTGCCAAATTCTTTACCAGAAAAATTCATTCATTGCTAAGAAAAATTGCAAATCAGAATATTGTTGTTATGCATTTGCTTAAAATTGCATCAAATAAAATTAGTTAAATTTTATGCATATATAAGAGTGGGCACTTGAAATTGTAACTTAAGCATAATATTAATAATATAAAATTTTATGTACTTTATAGATACACCTACTTCCAAAGATAGACTTACTTTCTGTGAAATTCATCAGGCAGAAACTACTATTGTCACAATGGTATTTAGAAGGGTTATCTGATGCAAATTGACTTTGGTTTATTAAAAACTTAAAATTTTTTAAATAAAAATAGAGCTTCTTGATATTATTAATAGAAAGCTAATAGCTATTATTGTGATTTTGCTTTAAAAATTTGTAATGAAGTTGGTTCAAAAAAAGCTAGTATTCCAATAGCACTAATAGTTTGTTTTGAAGTTTTAAGAGTATATTAAAATATTTTGTATAGTATTTAATTTATTATGTTATTAATTAATTATTAATTTAAATTTATTATAGCTAGGGTACTATGGTCAATATAGATTAAATATTATTAGTAATATGCTTTCTAAACTTTTCTTGATACATACTTTTTAACATATGATTTAGTTTTTCTAAAAAGCCAGTTGATTATTTACAAGAGGTTTTAGTTCCTGAGACTGTATTATGACTAATTTCTCAAGATAAAGTTGGTTTGGAACTTGAATTGGCTCGAAAAATTATGGAAGATAGTGCTGATTTTGGTAATTATATATATTCAAAATAATATTATATAATTGATCAATTTATATCTTTTTCAATAAAATTTGTTAAGTTTTATAAATACGCATGGTATTTTATTCAATTTATAAAGCATTAATTAGATATATAGATTATTTTCTAGGATTTATTTGGTAGCACTTAAATAAACTTGATTCTAAATTAATTATTCAAATAATTCTTTTAATAAGTTTATATAATGTAATTATTTAACATATACAATCATTTGCCAAAATCTAAATTCTACATAAACACTACTATATATATGCTATAAATTAGCAGAATTTCAATCAGATGCATGTGATAACACTGTTATTGCATACAAAAATTAGAGACATATATGCTATCCATATTCGCAATTGAGAATTACCCTTACTGTGATTTGCTAATGACAATTTTTTTATAATTTATCAAATAATAATTAAAAATATAAAAAGAAAAGCAACTACTAATAAGAATAAATAGATACTACTAAAATTAATCTAACTGCTTTTATTGTTTCCTTACCAATTTCCATATAATAACAATAATATCACTGAATTATTTTTGTTAATTTCTAATACTTTTTTGTTATAAAAAATAATAACAAAAAAAGTAAGAGTACCTAGATAATTATCTTATTTTATACCATCATAATGAAACTTAGCTTCAACTAAAAAAAATCTACAGCAAAGTTGGTTGGTAATTTTGTTATTTAAAATTTGTAATAAATTACATTAAGCTATGTACATCTAAATAGTATACTAAAGATATGTTAGTAAAATATTTAATTGATATATAAATAAAAGTGGCATATATAAATAAAAAATTAATTTGATATTTCAAAGCCAAAATCACTATAAACTTGGATTTTAGTATTAAATAGTTTTTAAGAGAATGGCTTAAAAGCCTAACAAAAGGACCCCAAAATATATATAGATAGGTCAGGTTAATTATAGAGTTACTAAAAAGAAAAGATCTGCAGAAAAAACTTCAAAAATAAGCAAAAAAATTATTATAAATAAAAAAGCTTTGCATAAAAAATCTCAAAAATAAGCAAACTCATACCTGACCTATCTATGTATATTTCAGGGTTCTCTGATGAACAAGATCCACAAGATCAAAATCCTAACAAGTTAGCTCGCATTGGTTGTAGATCTGGTTAAGGAATTTGTTTGTCAGGATTTTGTTTAATCTAAACACAACTTCTAAAATGACAAAGATAAATTTACTTAAAACAGTTTTATATTTATAGGCTTAGTTTAATGATCATAGTATAAAATATAAAACTATATAGCAAAACTGTAGATATAAAAAGTAATCTTTGCTATCAACTTTAAGTAAATCACATTAAAACGATATCTGTATATTGCAGTAAAAGTGAATTTATTGTGAAATTTGAACAAATTATTATTTAGGTAGTATAAAATAAATGTCTATACCTCTGGGTCACAGAATAATAGCCTCTACTCTGTGTATAGGATAAGGATGCTCAAATAAGAGGGATGGCTATAGCAATAAACCCATATGATTTTTTGAAATTTTAGTTAAAATTAAGATTAGAGCAGGACCCGAAATATATATAGATAGATCAGGTAATTATAGGGTTACTAAAAAGGAATGATCTGCAAAAAGTTTAAAAATAAGCAAAAAATTACTAAAAATATAAAAGATCTGCTTAAAAACCTCAAAAATAAGCAAACTCATACCTGACCTATCTATGTTTATTTCAGGATTCTGTTAGAGCCTGTTTAGCATTAGGGTTGGGGTTAGGGTTAGAACAAACATATAGGTAAAATTGGCTTTTTGGCATTTTTTTTAATGGCCCAAGACAGGTTTGAACTACTATTTTTATGTTACATTTTTTTTCTTTATGCTGATCTATGTAAACAAAATTTTGACACCAGTTAGTTGATTTACACAAAAATGTCATATGGGTATATAGCTTTAGATGACTCTGCTTATTTGTATTATTATATACTAGCAAGAACCTGTGCTATTAAGCACAGGGTAAGGCTGTTAAAAGTTCAATATTTGTGGTCCAGACTTTGTAAATAAGAAGTTGATCCTTAAGTTGAGGTTTTGAATATAATATATATTATTGTATAGTCACATTATTACTGCTATAGTAATATTTATAAACTTAAATACTTAAATTAATACTAAATTAATAAGAATAAAATGAATTTAAGTTGTATATATTTATAAATGTGAATATCTAATTTAACTACTCAAATTATTATACTTATGTACTAAATTATTGCAAATAAAATGAACTAATTACAAACTTGAATAACTTATTTTAAAAACTTAGAATTATAATATATTCTTTATATTCTTCACTAAATAAATATGAATAAAATAGTATGTAGATATTTATGAATATAATATTAAATAAATACAAGATTAATATAACTATGCTATACTTACAAAATATAAATAGATATATTTATCTGCTTGAATGTCCTAGATTAGCTCTTAAAAACCATGACTCAGGCTTTAACTATACTATTGGAACACAATATTGTAATGTGGTTTCAAAAGTCATATAGTTAAAAAAAAGGATAATTTGAGTTAGTTTAATTTTTAGTACTTAATTATAAACTATAGTCTGTTCTATTTGCAACTTAAGGTAAGCCAAAGGCTAATATGCATTATTATATTCATACTTGTGAATTAAAATAAATCAGTTAAAATCTGAGTAAACTAAATAGTAATGGTTATGACACAGTTAATATATTTAACTTAAGTTATCCAGATAATTTGAACACAAATATAAATTTTATATATCTATTAAATGCCTATAACTTTAACTGACTTGTGGATGTAATTACTTTTTATTAAAAGAAAAATGGCTAATAAATAACTATTATGTGGACTACAATTGAGTCAAAATTGGTGATTCTGCTAGCAAGTAACTCATAAGTGACTTATAGGCTAACTATCTGATGTTATAATTGACCCTGGGTCATTTTTCCATTTCAGGTGTTCTGCGTTGGAATATTAATATTTATAAAAATTTAATAAGAATTAAATTAAATATTGATGTTGATTGTTAAAACTGCATTTACTGATTATATTAACATGAATATGAATAAATTAAATAATTAAATAAGCATAATAAGAAGTATTGATAATTTATTTGAAAAGAATTGCATAATTAGAGTGTTTGATATGCTAAGTAAATCAAAATTATATATGGCTATAGTTAATTTTAAGATAATTGATTTTCAATAATAAAATTATGTAAAGTACTTTTAGATATAAAAAAATTGGTAAATATTTTTAGATGCTTAACTTGCACTTGAATTTATTGTAAAATTTTAATTAATATATAAATTTTGTTTTGTAACTTTATTTATTAAAACTTTATATTAGTTGATTCAAAAATTAAAAACATAATTTTTTTTTGGTAGTAAAAATACTGCACATCTAATTAAAGGTTATCAAAGTTCTTATAATACAAAAAAATATTTTATATTTAGAGATTGTACCCATTGGAAAACCTCTATTAAATTACTTGGATATCTGGATAAATTACTATAACACACAATTGCAAGGTCTACTTGGGACAATTACTATAAATATTAAACTATATATGGTTTTGATTTACATATCAAAACCCCAAAGTTATATATTTACTATTCAGCCAATAGAGCCAAATATTATATATGGGGTGCAGTCAATTAAAACACGGCTTATGGCTTTTTTCCATTTTGAGAAAATCACGTTTTAAATTTAGTGTAACAAAAACAATAATGATCTTTATTAGTAGAACCTGTTTGATCTACATGAATTAGCCAATCATACGAGCTCTTTTCTATGACTATGTCAACAAGCTAATTTCTAAAATCTATTTTTAGATTGCTTCTAATTACATATGGCATTTAGTAAAATAGGCATTGACAAAAATTTTATTATGCAAATTGATGTTTTAAATGCTAAATTATATAGTCAAATGTATGCTTTAATTGATAGTATTGTTAACTCATTTTTGCAAAAAATGCCATAAGCCATGTTTTAATTGACCGTTCCCTATATTATTAAATAAATTTTTTATTAAAAATAAGCAGTATAGGTTATATTAGTGCAATTGATATATAAATTGAAACCCTATAAAAACGATTTGCATAAATTTTGTAAAAATATCTGAAAAAGCACTATTCTACATATCTAATTTTTGATTACATTTTTGTTTTCTTTTAAATAAACCAAAAAGCAGACAAAAATTAGATAGAATATTTCTTTTTTTAAACATTTTAGTATAAATTTTATACAATTTTTTTATAAAGAGAAAGAGAATATGCTTTCAGAAAAATACTGTATTTGCACATAATAGCAGGCCAGGGCATTAATTCAGATTTTGACTTTTCAAAATAGCGGCATGTGCATCTCAAAATAATGTGCACCCTTCTATTTAATTAATGTTTAAAATGGTATAAAAGATTCAAAATGCAAATGCTGAATTCAACTCAATTGCGACAAAAACAAAAAATTATTTTTACTAGGAACATAGTACAAAGTAGGGATAGGAACCGATTTAGTTGACTATAAAATTTATATGTAAATCACTATGTTTAGTTGATTTAGTCAATTAAATCATATAGCTGATTCCTATCCCTAATATGAAATACATAGAGTATGGTTTACATTCGAATTTTGTGTGCATCCACAAAATCTTTATTCTAATCACATATAGAAATCAAATGATGCTATTACTATATCAGTGAAGTTGCAGGTTTTGATTTACTGCATTTTTAATTGACCAGTTAACCTAGTTATAACTGAGTTTCAACATGGCACATCCCAATGATCCAAGTTTCGCCTGCAACTCTACTAACAATGCAAGAGGTAATAATATTCTTTTTATTAATATTTGAACCATGTTGCTGATTTGGTATTATCAAAGTCACTATGCGGCTTATTTTGAATACTAGTACAGAATTTCAAAAACAATCACATTTTGATTCAAAATAAGGTGCATGCGCATTTCAAAATAGTGCACAGGAACCCAAAATAACAAGCAGGGGGCATTATTATACACAAATACGGTAATAAAATTGTACTGATATTGCCATTATCAGTTGAATTCACAATGCATAGTATCAGCTAGTAGACTCCAATACTGTATAAAGCAGATTGGCTTTAGGTATATGTACCATTCAAATGCTTTCTTTTCATTCTCAATATTGCCTATACCATTTTCATAACAAAATCCAAGATTACATTGTCCGTGGGAATTGCCATCATCAACAGATTTCAAATACTATTCAAATGCCTTTTTTTTATCTCTGGAAATGTCTATATCACTGTCTTCATCCGACTTTAAATGCTACTCAAATGTATTTTTATTCTCATATTTAGCTGTTCCAGGATTGTATTTTTATCTATATCTCCAATGGATTTTAGACGTTGCTTAAATATCATTTTTTCATATTTAAAATACTTACTTTGTTTATGACAAATTTTGTCTTTATCATCTGCTACAAATTCTATGTAATTATGAAACCTTTGCAGCAAGGCTAAATTATAAGTTGAAATTCTCTGTTTTGCAGAATGAAATCCTTTAAGGCTAATAACTGATGGTTGTATTTAATTCATATTTATAATATGATAGTGAAACAGTAATTAATCTGGTAACATACGGGTAACATTATTTAAAATAATGACTTATTCTAAAGCAATATAGACACGATTGCGTAAGTTATAAAACCTTAAAAGGAAATTTAATATTGTATGAAATACGTGAAGGAGGTTGGGATTTAATATAAAGGGCTATACAATAAATTATAATATTATACAGTGTATATATTAAGCTGCTCGAAGTTGATTTTGGTTAACATTAAAATTTGGGGTTCAGACGTGGGGGCTAAATAAAACAAATACATGCTCAAGAACATTTGATTAAATCTTATTGATGACTTTAATCACATAATGAATGAAAGAGAAATGACATTAATAACTACAGTCAGACCCCCTAAGTGCACATTTTCTAAGTGCATAGTATATGAAAACCCCCTAGCATGGACCATCTGCTTGGTCCCAACTCATATAACAATTATAAAATTTAACCTCCCTAAGTGCACACCTCCTCTAAGTGCACATTTTGCATTTTTTTCACTATTGTCCCAAGTAGTGTTTGTAGTCGATTAAAATTTTATAGGCTGAGTCGAGTTGATAGTTATAATAAGACTTAGTCGACTTAGTCGACTATTTAGGATATTAGATTAAATTATAGATTCTTTTGTCGAATAAAGATAATTATATATAGTATTGTATAATTTAGCTTATAACTATAGCAAATATGTACAATATATAAATTAATGTATAGCATTATATTGTGTGAATTAAAAGCATTTAATTTACTATCAATATAACCACTCTAATATGCATAATATATTTTTATTTCATAATATTATTTGTATAAGCTATCTAATTATATTGCAAGTTCCGCTTTAAAAATGAATTTTTTTTTAAAAATTCAAAATAACAATACAAAATAATTCTTTTATAAGCCAGCATAAACGTTCATAATTGAAGAATTCTCTTTTAAAAATAACAAATCATGAACTGTATTAGGATTTAAACAATTACGCTTGCTTGTTAAGACATTTCCTGCATCTAAAAAGAGGCTTTCTGCAGGAACTGAAGTTGCAGGTATGCTGAGAAAAATTCGTGCTTGATTGGCAAGAAGCGGTAAAGCATTTTTATATTCTTTCCACCAATTTAATGAATTGTATTTTTCATAAAGAGGATCTGTGAGGTCATACTTTGGCATTTGCAGAATTGAAAAATAAACCTATAATTAGAATTAGACATTTGTATAAGTTTCAAAATTTTAATATTAGTTATATATAAGCTATAATATATATCTTAGTATAAATTCGCAAATCTGTAAATTATATAAAATATATATTTTACAAAATTTGCCCAATCTTATCTGTAATTCAATATCAATAGGTGAGAAAGATAACTCTGACTCATCATCAAAAAATGAAGTCATATCAGTTTTTGGTAAAATAGTTGTATCCGATATATTAGCATTTTGCATCGAACTAGTTACTCTTATTCGAAGTTCATGTATTACTTGATCACGTATATTAGATGGTATTGATGATTTAAAGCGAGGATCTAGAATTATTGCAAGCCATCCAATCATTTTAGGATCATTCCAGCGATTTAAAATTGAAGCACAAAGATATTCATGTATTTCAATAACAAAAGGATCAGTTAATTGATCTTCAAATTGTTCAAGATGTTTGAGAAGACGATTTATAATTGGATATATCATGCTTAAAGTAGGATATTGGCTTCCACCCATATAAATAGATGCACATGCAAAAGGGCGTAGCAAATCACATAACTCAGCTAAACCTTGCCAATCATCATCTGAAATTATTTTTTCTTTTAGTAAATTTCCATCCATACGAATTGTTCTATCAGGATCCTTTATCATACTACTGGCCAATTCTACTATTGCATCATGTAAATCTAAAAGTCTTTGAAGAAGAAAAAAAGTTGAATTCCACCTCGTGACAGTATCATTTGAAATAGGCTCTAGTATATGAGGTTTATTTTCTAAGTTTGTATATTTTTTTTTATTATTTCAGCTTGAATTCTGCAGAATCGCTCTCAATACTTGTCACATTTTACTAAAAAATTATTCATAACTTTTGCTTTTTCAATTAAAACTAAGCTTTTTTTTAAACCATCTGTAATTGCAAGATGGATTGTATGCGCTGCACAGCCAAGATGAGTTATTCCTAAATCTCTAATTGCTTTTTTCATTGAAGCTGCATTATCTGTAGTTACAGCAGTTAATTTTTCCATAATATTCCAATCTACAATAACTCTATGCAAAAAATCTTCAATGTGGTCACTAGTATGAGGGTATTCAAATTTTTCAATTGTAATTACAGATTGGTGCATTATAAATTCATCAGTAAGCCAGTGAATAGTTAGTCCAATAAATGGTATATGGTTTTGGCTCCAAAGATCGGTTGTAATACATGCTGATATCATTGTTTTATCCATTAAATCTTGTAAATTCACTCGTGTAAATAACATTGACTCCACAATCTTATTTTTTACATTATCATTGCATGGTACATTAAACCTTGAATTAAGTTCATAACAGAAATCTCTAAATCGATCATGGTTAATACTGTCTAATGGAACCATAGCCTCAACTAACCAAGCTATTAATCGATAAGTCACACGAGTTTGCTTTTGTTCAGGAAGAGGTTGGACATTTTCTGTATATTTTTCTAACATAGTATTAATTGTTAATAATTTTGAAGTACTAGGACTTTCAGTAGAGAAGGATACTACAGGTGCTGATAATATTTGGGCTTTAAAAATCTGATGTTGTGTACGTAGATGCAAGGCAATACTAGAAACTGAGGTACTTGGTCGAAATTTAGCTTTACATTGCTCTGAATTTCCATTTCCATCATCTATCATAGCTTTACAATATTTTTCTTTTGTAATTTTATTTTTTCCTGCAAATTTCCAAATCCAGCTTTCACGGCATTTACTTTTTTTGCGAGTATAAATAGAACATTCTTTTATTGATGTTTGTGGTAAAGATTTCAACAAAGCATCATTTTCTTGTATGTTTTTTCATTTTCTGCTTTATAAACAATATCGTCATTATTCCACTCCTGTTCTTCTTCAGGATTTTCATTACTTGAAACAATACCTTCTTCAGGTATATTATAACTCTGAGTGTTTTTGGATGCATTTTCCAGAATATCTTTATCTCTATTATTATTATGAATGTTCTCATAGATATCATCATCTTGCGTATCCTCATACATATTGTCACCTTGAGTATCTTCATACATATTATCTTTAAATACATAATTATCTTGAGTTTCTTGCGTCCATGTTCTTGTATTTCTATTATAAGCAAAAGCTAACTGTTGTCTTGTTTTATTTTTTAAACTATACCTCCAAAAAAATTATATTGATTTTTTTTTATTTTCTCTATGTTTTATCATAACGGATTTTGTATTATAAATCTTACCACAACTTTAGTTTTAACAGTTAAAAAAAACAAATCAACTGGATTCATCAGACATGACAAAAATTATATGAGTTAACTAAAAAAGGTATAGTACCACGATATTTGTGTAACTTAAAATATACTATAAAAATTTCAAGCGAAAAAACACTAACATATAGAATAAATCTATTTTTAATTTTTTATTATTATAGCTGTTTATATATATATGTATCGCATATTTCTTAGCAGTTTATTCTTTAGAATAAATTAGTAGTTCTGGGCTAATATGTAAAATAACATAATTCAAAAATACTGTAATTATTATTAAGTTAAAAAATTTGAATTTTAAATAAAGAAAGAATTAAATATCAAATAAAAAAAAGAAAGAATTGAATATCTAAAGACATTCAATAAACATTTTATATTACTTATCAATCTAAAATCTAACTGAGATTTGAAATATTATTATTATAAACAACTTGCCTAATTTAGAATAGCACATATCCAAAAAAAAACTTCAATTCATAGAAAATCGCATGTATAAATGTCCATATTATATAATACAGTATATAATACCGAATAATATAACTTTTTATATATTGTTATAGAGTTGAATTTATAACCAAATTTAGATTTATATAAATATTTGAAATTCAAGTTTATAACAAGATGATCGATTTATGCAAATATTTTTTATGTGATATATTTATATATTAGTTGACTAAGCCGATATTTTAAAAAATCAACTAATTTTGTCGACTAAGTCGACTAAGTCGACTAATGCTATATCGACTTGAATCACTAGTCCCAAGGGGTGTGCACCTAGGCAGGTCTGACTGTAGTCAGTTTGAATAGCCTTATGTCTAGTCGAGTTATGCATGGGTGCCTAAAATAATTTGTTCTTATCATAAATTTAAGTGTCATATATTATTTTTACAGTCAAATCATAAATAATTTAGTATGTAGAAAATATTTTACTAGTCAAAATAGTAAAATATTTTAGTATTCGAAAATATACATATTGATGAATTTTCTTTGTAAGAGTGATAGGTATGTTTCTACTGTAAATATTATCTATTTTTTTTTATTCTTCAGAAAATCTTGAAAATCACTCAAAAATTTTTATCAACCTTATTTCTTTTGTGTTCGCCCCCTTGAAATATTTTGTAATTATTTCATTTTATGAATTTATTTCGACAGATAATAATTTCAGCAGACAAAAAAATGTTTGCCATAAACATTTTGGAGAGCAATTTTGAAATGCTAAAAACCTTTCGACATACCAACTGTTATTATCATCCATAATTTCGATACCTATATATAAGTCTAGCATGTCAAATATATTCAGCTCAGTATAGGGATGAAAAAAAACGGGTTAAACCATTTTAAAAAAATCTTACTAAAACATTGACACTGAGGTTAGAATTGGTTGAAGCTAGGACTACCGCACCTTATTGTTAAGTTAGTATCAGCCAGGTTCCGTAGCATTCTTGCAGTTAGCTTTGAAAGAAATTTTTTTATAAATTTTATTGTAAAATATTATAATGTCAGTTTCTTCAACGTTCATAAAAATTTTTTTTTGGCAAAGGCTAATTTTAAGAAAATTTACATTTTAATGAAATTATTAAATATTACAAATAATTTGACTGTCATGATAATACGTCAGAATGTATTAAAACAAATTTAAATCAAACATCATCATTTTTAAAACCGCATTTTAAATTATTTTCCATCTCTAGTTCAATATACTTTATGATGGATTCAGGTTATATTCAGCATAAAGAATGTTATTAGCTGAATATATAGTAAACCGATATATGGGGGGCCTCACGTCAAAGGTGGTGATACTCAAAAAAAATTTTTTTTGTAAAAACTTTATTTTTGCAAAAATTAGACTATTTAGAACATAATATTAAAAAACTACAGAAAATAAGTTTTTAGTCTATCACCACCTTTTGCTGTGGGGCCCCCATATCCTGATAGAAGAATATTGTAAACTTTGGTATACATTATGTATAGTAAAAAAAAATATATATACTGAAAGTAGAACTTTTGCGATTTAAATTATATGGTATATATATTTTAGGACATTTATGCCTAATTTGGTGCAGTGCCTAATTTGGCACACTAATGATATTTCACGAACTGTTGATTGGAATCACATACTTTCGATTTGTTTCGAAGAGATGAATCGAATTGTACCAAAATCACGTGATTCTGTTCGTTGATCAGCGAGTTAGAGCTGTTAACAGTTCAATCTTAAACCATAAAACCATAGTTTAAAATCAAAAACTATAAAACTAAAAGGCAATTACTATTTGTACACTAGTGCATAAACGATTACAGTATGATTCCCCGAAAGTTAGTTCACCGCTAGCTCATTTTTTTGATACTATATCCCCGACAGAATGTTTCACCTACAGCACTTTTTGACAGAATCTTTTCTCGATATACCATGTTTTCGACATTCCCTTTCCTTGACATCTCATATTTTTGACAAGACATTTATCTGACATGACATATTTCTAATTTGACTATTCACCGACACTAAGTTTTATTGAATGAGTGATCATCACATCACGTGAAATCATGCACTACTACTAGTACTATAAACTCGGCCTAAATTATACTATCACCTAACCCTAATCTAACCCTAACCCTAACCCTAATTTAGACTGAGTGCTTAATCATGTGATGTGATGAACACGAATATATCACTCTACCCAATAATTATATTTCTAATCGAGGAAGGTTCTTGTCAGAAAAAGATGTCAGAAACATGTTATGTCAGAAAAATATGCTTTCTGAAATACGTCATGTCAGTAAAATATCTTTTTGAAAATATGTCCTGTTAAGGAAAGTGAAGGTCGAAAACATGGTATGTCGAGGAAAGATTCTGTCAACAAAAAATGCTGTAGGTGAAAAATTCTGTTGGGGATATAGTGTCAGAAAAATGAGCTGGCGGGGAACTAACTTTCAGGGAATCAAGCAACAATCGTATAAACACGGTTACAAATAATAACTTAAAATTTTGCTTATGAAGTACATATAATAACTTAAAATTTTGCTTATGAAACCCTCTTCGAAAAAAAATTTATATAAACTATAAGCCCTTCCAATCCCAAAGCTGACCCTAACCCTTGCCTTAAATCGGGTTTAATTTTGGTCTATAATTTATATTTTACACAGATTTGCAAATCAATTAATTAGTACCCGTGTACATACACTAGTGTATAAATAATAAAATTGAACTATTATAAACTATAACTGCTAAAAAACTAAATTATTATAAATTAAATTGCTATAAGACTAAATTATTATTAATTGAATTGTTATAAAATTGGATTGGTATAAATTAGATTATTATAAAATTAGACTTGTTTAAACTAGTCTATTTAGTTTTTAATTTTATGCACCCTTGCATAATTATGTATATTTGTGCATAATAATACAAATTTATACATAATAATGCAAGTGTGCATAAAATATACAAGTGTATATAAAAATCAAACAAGTTTAAACTAGTCCAATTTTAATCCAATTTGATTATTTTTATATTGGTTCTAGTCTAATTCAATTTTTTATACTTAATTCTAGTTTAGTTAAATTTTTAATATTTAATTCTAATTTAATTTATTTTTTTTATATTTGGTTCAGTTTTATTTTGATTTATAAAATTGAATTGAACTGGATCAACCATTAACATTCCTAAAATAGGATTAGATACTTTAAATAAAAATGTTCAGAACTCCTAAAAACTTTACAAAAACTAAAAGTGGAACCATATATTAAAAAAAATTGCATACAAAAACTAAAAGTGGAACCTTATATTAAAAAAAATTGCACTCTAACCCTAAAAATTTCTAGAAGTGAAATGGTTACTATTTGCAATATGTATTAATTTTTTTTAATTATTTATTAATATATAAAAATTTAAATTATAAAATTTAATCTCGAGTGTATTAAATTTGTGTATCAGATATTTTGCATTAATAAAATTTAAATTTCACTGTGACCAACATTACTTAATTCATAAATATCTATTGCTTAATGTTATTTATATATTACAGAACTGTCCAATTTAACAACTTTAATACTACCTGCAATTAGCTATAAAGTAGCTATATAGTTGCTTTGTAGTAGCTATAGTTTTAAAGTAAATAAATTGGACATATCTGAATGCTTTATATCTTCTAGTTTTTCAATAATAACCACTAAAGTAAACAGAGCTTGCATAAAAGTAGCAGTAATTCTTTTGCAAATTTTTTAAGTTTTTCTATTTTTTATCCTGATTTTTTTTTCTAATGTTTTTTTAACTTCATTAATAAATTCAGATGTTGCAATAATATTTTTTTTTTTGAAATGTTTATATACGCTTTCTCAACTTTACATATGAATCTTTTATGGCATTTCTATGGCTTTTTAATTTTTTAAGTAAGGATTTGTAATCAACCCCAAAAAAAACTTAACCTCATAGCAAAATAGAAGGTTTGAAATTTCCAAATGTAATAAAATTTTGCTCACATAAATCACTAAATTTATCTTTACATTCAAATGAGGTTACTTCATATCCATTATCGAAAAATTGATATTTTGGTGTATTTACAATTCTAAATGCACGACTTACAGCTTATTCTACTGAACCATTCTTATAATAAATCCGTATCAATCACATTGATATCAGATTAATTAAATCGTGCTCATGTTTTTGACAAGTATCTGCCACTCAAGTTAATTCTTCGTTTTGCATTACATGGAACATTGGAGTGTGTGATATACTATGTAAATCAAAATTATATGTGGTACCATATAAAAATTTAATATTAAAGATTTTTTGTATTTTTGTATAACCTAATTGATCATTTATTTATCAATATAATCGTTATGCGTTAACATCAATAAAATATAGCGAAAATATTTTTAAAATATATTTTTAATTGTTATAACTAATTATATACAAATTGTATATTTTAATTATTAATTAACATAATAAATTATTATAAAGATCTGAAGCAATATCAGGCCCAAATTGGAATACTTGTGTCTCTTGAAGTGGACTTTTCTTTCAATTTGTTTTTATTTCCTTTAACCCTTCTAACAAATTTTCCTTATCAATTTTACTCAATGATAATTGAAGCTTTGACTGCTTAAGCGATAATAACATGTTGGGGTGGGTTTTTAGATCTAACTTGTTGAATAGACCCTCTACTTGCTGTTGATGAATAATTATGAAGTAGATTCGGGTCTTGACAAAATTATATAATGCTGGAAAATCATATACGAATAATTCCTCATCATTACAGAATTGTTCAAATTCTTTACAAAGGTTGTCATCTTGCAGTAGCATCTTGTGTAAGCCAAAGGTATCTGTTATTCCATTTTTCAAGTTATCTTCATGTTCTTCAGTGAATTGTATCTCCAGGTCTGTTGGTGGCCTAATCCAAAGCTTTTTTAAGATAACATAATAAAAACTAAAAGCAAAGGGTTTGTTTATTACTGCCAAGGTGGCTAATAGTCAATGGTAAATGAATCCAAGGTAAGAACCATTTTTTAAAATGTTCCAAAGCTTTAACAATCCCTTGTTCCAAATTATTAAAAAATGATTCACTAGATAAAACATCAAATGCTTCAAGCAATTCATTTGTGAAAAACATTTCGAAATTAATAGAAACTTCAAGAAATTTATACCATTCATAGACTTTATCATGCATTTCATGGGCCTGTCTACCAGGAGGTAATTTAGCTAGTTGCCTATTTTGATAAATACATAAAGCTGTATCTTGACTGACTATAAATTGCATTAATGGCTCATAGAAATGTTCTGCAAAATTTACTAAACACCTAATTTGAAGGTTCAATTTCGGATCAAGAAGCCAAGAGTAAAAAAGATACCAATCATTAAAGTATTGTTTTGGAGTTTTATGGCTTTTCATTTCATTAATAAACCATCTAGCGAATTCAATATTTGCTGACTGTCGATTGAGATATTGTTTTGCTGTTTTAATTCATAACCCCAGCCCAGCATGCTCTAAGTAGCAACTGGTATTGATTGTAATGAAATCCTAAAAGACCATCATATAAGGTTTTTATAATTTGTGAATAGGCTTGTCTTTGTCGCTCGAGTCATAACCATCGCATAGTTTCCAAATCAAATAAAGTAAATCGTAAGGATGTGGTTTTCTTGAGAAACCCATACTATTAGAAAGTACTCCAAAGGTTTCTTGTTCAAAATAGTTCATTATAATTTGAACGATATGAAGCCCACAGCCAATTCGTAATGAACACCCATTTGTCTTTTTGTTAAAAAGAGTAATGGCCCCTTTCTTATCACCTGACATATACAATGTATTGTCAGTTACCCATATAGCACATTTCTTAACATCTAGACCACTTTTTTGTATATGTGCTATTGTAACATCAGATACTGTTTCAGCATTACATTTCGTGATATTCTGTAGTTGTGTAATTATCGCTACAGGCAATTGATCTTTATCGTACCAGAATTGATAACACAGTATAAGATTTTTTACTTGTCTCATCAACCATAACTCCAAATACAGATGCATTTTTTGCTTGACAAATTTGCCTATTAAAATGTAATTCCAAAATATCTTTATGCCATGTACGTAAAATAGAAGTTGATAAATGAACTTGAGGAGGTTCTCCCGCTAAAAATTCATAAAGCAATTTCATACATTCAGCAGCAGAGCGTAATGATGTTTGACCCACTTGTAAAATGCTCTTAGCAAGCCAAATTGTGTTTGAAGAATAAGATTTCTTATTAATATTAAAAATGGATCTAACATTTTTCCGAAATTTATCATTAGTAATTTGTTTAGAACGTTGAACCAAAGAACGAATTTCAGTTATATATTTGGATTTTTGATTTTGAAAATGTTGAGCTTTTGCTCCGAGTGATTGTGTTCGTTTAACAAGAGCTTTGAGTTCTAAATCCAAATCTTGTAAAGAATCATAATCCGATTTATGTTTATAGAGACTTTGTACAAGGTAATTATATGTCTTGTGTTGTAAATATGATGAAATTGATTCGCCTTTATTTGGTCCTTTCGGATATCACATTGTAGAGATAAGGTTGTTTGCCAAAGGTATTTTCTTATCAGGTAAATGTTTAATGACTGAAATTAGATATTGTCTTTTATCACAAGACTTTTTAATAGGTTCCTTCTCAACAGTTTTCATCTTTTCGATGGTTATTGCCCCTTCAATAGTTATTACCTTTTCAGTAGTTGTTAACTCTTCGATAGTTGATTCATTAATTTGGTTATTTTTTTGATATTTTTTAAAGCGTGCATTTTTTAAATGAAATCGACGTTTATTTGATCTATAAACGCCCATCTTTCTCAAGTTCAATTAGATGTACAGCCTTAACAATAAATAATTCTGAAGCGAAACTTTAATAAGGTCAACGTTAAGGCTCAAAGAACAAAGCTGTAGAGCGAAATTTATATTTTATCCAGAAAATTTTAGGTAATTTAACAACTTGTCGGTCCAAATTAAGTAGAAAATGGAATTAAAATAGAATTAAAATAGAGTAAGAGGAAAAATTTTTTCATATATACAATGTAAAAAACGGCCCTATAGCCTTATTTCCGTGATGAATAAGAATCGTTTCGCATTAAAACTTTTGATGAAAAAGAAGAGTACGACCTATGCATCTAAAAAAGTGTAACTCAATTTTATATATAAAATATATATTATGTACAATGCTTACGTGTTTACATCATTAATCACTTAAAAATCATTTAATAATTAAAAATTAATATAACCACACATTATTATGATTTACATAGTATATCGCACACCCCAATGGAACATGGGTCGGTCGGTCCTTTTTTTTTTTTTTTAATTACCGGTAACTGTAAATTAATCACATTTAAGGCTATGCAAGGTTAATTTTTCATTTGCACAACAAGGAATCAAAAAATTGTGTCGGCATCATATTTTTTCTGTAGTCTTATTGGACAATTACGGAAATTAAGGTCTCCATCAGGTGACACAGGATGAGAAAAGCGGAAAAAATAAGTGTCAAAAATCAAAAATCGAACTATTGGCACAATTGGGATCTAAAATAATAATAATAATAATAATAATAATAAAATTTAAAATTGAAAAAATGGGTTGGTGGCCAAAGATCAAAAAAATCAGAAACAACATTCTCAGAGCAATGCCCGGGCTCTGAGAGCTAGTTTTTATTGTTAGTTCTCATACATCTGAAAATTCCCGCTGATCTAAATGTGTTCATATTAAACAATTCCGAAATGTTCCGACATCCTTCCATCCATTTTCCGATTTTAATGCCTACTTATTTATGATAATCAATATACTGTAATCAATATCGATTGTTTTGAACTATAGTTATTATCATTAAAATAAACATTATTGTGCTTGTTTTAAAAGAATTGGGACTAAAAAAAAATTGGGGTTTTGAAAAATTTTGGTCGGTGGGTAATGCAAAACGAAAATTTAACTTTGCGTGGCCTTATGATGCAACGATTACGCACTAACAATTCGTACAACACAATCCAATACGTTTGCAGAAGATTGAAATAAGGAAAAAAAGAGAAGACGACGTGCAAGATTCGGCCTCGGTGATAATGGTGATAGTACTACTAATTCTTCACCTAATCACAATTGAGATTCGTACGTACGTACGTTATTTTAAAAACGAATCTTTGTACAGCGTATGATTTTTTGTTTGTTTGACATATTCTTCACCTAATCACAATTGAGATTCGTATGTACGTACGTTATTTAAAAATGAAACTTTGTACAGCGTATGATTTTTTTGTTTGTTTGACATATTTTAATTAATTATAATTCGAACGTTCACTAAGGAAATCAAAAAAAAGGTTTTTGTCGTCCCCGCAAAATTTTCAAATTACAGATTTTTGCCTTGCAAAAATGTCAAAATTCTACCGAATGAAAAAAGTCTTCATTATTTATGCAAACATTTTACATACGATATATCTATATGAAAATTTGGAAGATTCATATTTATTCCTAGGTTGATATTTGGGAATTTTGTAGTGGAAGGTATAAAGATTTTCCTTTTAAATTTTAAGGAACGTTTTATTATTGAAAACACTAGTAGTATTTGCATGCTAATGAATTTACGAATTGAAACTAACAATGTAATACTTGACTATTAAATTACGTGAAAAAATTTTTTAAAAAAAGAGTAGATAAATAATATTAATTACGAATTAATTTGATCCAAAGGCAGACGAATTCGACACCTTCTTCGACGAATGTATTTCTTAGTATTTCTTATCATCCATTAATAAATCTAGTATAATGGTACGTTCAATTTCTGCATTTCTTCAACCCTATAGAAAATTGAATAACAATTCATTCTTAAATTTACGCAGTTATTTCGCAGCAGTAAATAAAGATGTTGAAAGGATATCCATAACAAATAACATCAGATCCTGTGTCACTATTATGAATAAATACAGGGGATCTGTCTATTTGGCAAACTGAGGTTGGCGTTCGAAATACTAAGAATTTTTGATGAAAGAAATTAATAAATAATTTATTATTAATGTCGAAATTAATTTAATATGGGTCGTTCATCGAATAACAAAATTGGAATTATTACGATTCTATTTTAATCGAATAAGGAGAAAAAGAGAAGTAAAATTATTATCGTTATTTACTTATCTAATAGAATTGAAATCAATGAATAATAATCTTAAACGGAGCTTATTTACCGAGGTCCATTCATCAATGTCCACTATTTTCCCTATGATAATTTGTTTATAGTAGTATCGACAATTTTTTGATCTGGACTTTCGAGATCATTATCAAATTCCATTGTTCGTGTCGGGTGGCAACAACAGTTAAAAAAGAGATTATCTGAGCATTAATAATATTTCGACCTTTGTAGAAGGCAAAATTAAGATTGTTTGTATAAATGAAAGTGATCAAGTGATTGATTTTCAAATGGATTTCTCGATATTAGTGTTAGTTGTTTTTGTAAAATCTGAGAAAAATAAAAATTAAGTTGGCTAATTTTTTTTTGACTTTAAATTACTAAAATTCTTTCGTGTGAGCCTTGTTTATCATTGGGAAATTCCACCGTTAGATTACGCCCATTTATATTTTCAAGCAAAGATTTTTCCAGGTTATTGTATAAACTTTTATATTATGGTGTCGTCGTCAGACCACGTTTCATGTTGAATATCTGTCATAGTTATTTTTGTACCGTAATGATTGTTGTCCAACATATTTAGTGAGTTTAAAAAGACAACCGATAAAATCTTAGCTACACTTTACTCTCTTCGTTCTTAGTATGCTTTTAAATAATCTAATTGTAGAGCAGTTCGAAAATACATATCGTTAGCTTATCTGATAACATTACTGAAGAAAATAGTAATATACTGCAAAATGTATGTATTGCAGATTTTGGACTTTCAATATCAACTAAAAACTGAAAATGATAAACTTTTTCATATATTGCTCTGAAAACCTTAAATAGAAAGCTGCATGCGATCAAAAAGATAAACTGCAACTTCAAAAATAATACGTGATGGTTTATGATAACATATTTATTGATTTACGTTAGAACCATTTATCGCAGAATCCTGATTTTTGCCCTATGATTTTCAAAAACACTTGCAACATTTATTTCACCATTATTTATTATTATTTATTACTTAGACGAATTCTAAATCTCACAACTTCTAAATTCATTATTCATAGATTCATACCCACCGATCACCTTAGCACAAAGAACAATACCTTTTATATTATTTAGATTTCCAACATTTTACAAGTACTCTAATCTAAGATTGCTACAGTATTATTTCTTAATATTTATATTTTTACTTTGTCGAATGTTTTAACGAGCTGATGAATTAATATCACCGATCGGCAAAGCGAAGAGCAAAGGCTTGAACATTAGATTTTGCTAATCATTTCTAAATTTATAAAGTTATGTGCATTATCCATTAGAGAATAGGGTGTTACAAACATCAGATGGTGTAAAGTACCGAATGCACACATAATATTACTATAAAGCACCAAACATTTATATAATAGTACTTTAAAGTACCATATTAGTACTGTGAAACTCAAAAATTTGGATTTGAAGGTCTTGAAAATGCATAAATACTATACTTTTTTGGCTTATCTCATAATAAATTTTTCCTTATAAATAAATATCTTTCAACATTTAGTCATTTAAACGTGTTTTAAATTGAATGATATTTTTCTATAGTATATTAATTTCCAGATTGGCTATATATTCTAAATAATGAATTGATCGGTAACTTTAAAGTTAATGATACATTATGATACATTGATAATTTACTTTATCATTGCGTATCTTAAAAAAAGAATCATATTAATTAAATAATCTCCCAATATTTAGCATAGTCATTATATATACATGTCATTCTTATTCTCTTATTTAGTCTTATTAAGTTGATAACCTTACCGTATATTTTACATAAACCATAGAATGATATTCGTCTTTTAAATTAAAAGAATATATACAAGTAATTTATATGTTAATATTGTATAATAGTTTTTATCATACTTACGTAATTACATACAAACTTATTTATATAAATGTTTATACAAAAATAAACTGTTTAAAATTTTTATAATATGTAATTTAAAAAATATGACTTTTTATTTATGTGTATATATAAACGTTTATACAAAAATAAACTGTTTAAAATTTTTATTATACGTAACCAAAAAATATATATTTAACCTTTTTTTATTTCTATAAATGCTTATATAAAAATAAACTATTCTAAATTTTATTATACGTAATTTGAAAATATATTTAAGCAATGTTAATTCTGATATTTTAATCTTTTTATATGAGTTTAATACAATAACTACAAAAACAAGCTTTAAAATTTTTATCATACGTAATTTTAAAAAAATATATATAAGAATGTTAATTCTGACATTTTTATCATTTTTTGGTTCGGGTCAAAATCCTGATAAACTGAATCTTTAAGGATTTGACCCTTTTTACAAGGGTTTAAATTAATGTGTAACGTAGTACGCATTTTGTTTTCCTATTATAATAGGATAAAACTTTGGCTTTTCTTATATGTTGTTTTATTCGAAAAACAGAGCTAAGCACAAGAACTGGTGACGACAGATCACGTGATCACCCGAGCTAGGGATCCTAATTTTCTGCTGCGACAAGCCCCCAAATTCTGCCTGCTTTACAATTCGAATTATGCGAATTATGCGATAAAGTTTTTAAAATTATGCTACAGATTATGCGGATCAGATAGAAATTTGCGAAATATGTGATACTGAACCCATCAGTAACTTCTCAATAAAATCTCTGAATCTGTGTAATATAAAATTACGAAAAGAATACGTAACTTGCCGACTCAATTTTTTAAATCGTGCCAATTATTCCGTTTTGCTATTAATTTTTTCTCTGATGTCACCCGATGGTGACCATAAACTTCAGTAATTACCCGATAGAAACGAAAAAAAATCCAAAATTTTCTGATTGCAACCCGAAAAATTAATTTTGCGTGGCCTTAGATGTGAACATGAGCATATTACATAATTTACAATAGATTAAAAAAAAAAATCCGATCCGCCGACTGAAATTTTGGAATGCAAAACGAAAAATTAACTTTGCGTGGCACATGTATCTAGAGGTTGTACCCGAAATAAATTTCAAATTCCGGATAACCCGCCCGTTTACCAGACTATTACCGGGTCACAAACCGGATTGTTTTAAAAAATCCGGGTTACCCGGTTGACCCGGTTGACCCGGTTTGTTTGATTGGCTAATGCAAAATTGAGGTAGCTCTTAAGGGTATGTAATTTTTTTAGAGGTTGCACCCGTTAAAAAATTTAAGCTCCGGGTTACTCACCGTTTACAACATTATAAACTAGGTCATCTTAATAATCCGGGTAAACCGTTTTTTTGATTGATTGATGCAAAATCATAAATTCTCTTATATGCATTTTTTTAAAAAACTACGTATAATGATAATGGTAACTGATAAATTTATT
>QKWP01000128.1:0-20598 GCA_003550325.1 Gigaspora rosea | reverse complement strand
ATGCACTGGGCCTTTGTGTAACACAAGTCACGTGTATATATGCAGATCTGCATCAAAAAAGTAAGCGTAATTTTGGGGTACATACAGGAGTATCAAAAAGGGGTCGTTTAAAGCAGGGTGCAATTACGTAATATGGTACCAATCAACTTGTTTGTTTTGATCAACCCGGATCAGCCCGACGAAGAAACAAAGAAGAAAAAAAGTGAAAAAATGCAAAAATACAAGAAACGAGTGTCAAAACCTACCTTGGGAAATTAACAAAAAATGTCGGGAAGGCAATTTTACTATAATACCACCCCTAACCCTAACCGCCGACTAACCCTTACTCTAACTTTAATTAAAAAATCAAAATTATATGAATGCACCCTGCTTTAAACGACCCCTCAAAAAAGTAAGTGCAGGAGTATCAAAAACGTATGATTTGCTGCACTGGGCCTTTGTGTAACACAAGTCACGTGTATATATGCAGATCGGTATCAAAAAAGTAAAGTAATTTTGGGGTACATTGTGAAGTTTCAATTTGCAGGGTTTCCTATATAATTACTAACTACCCCTGTACTTAACTAAAACACTATTAAACTACCGGTCAAGACCTCTAAACCTTGAACTGGCAGGCAGAAAGAGGCGTAGAAAGACTTGGTCCAGGTCTCAAGGTTCGAAAAGTCTTGTTACGGATAGGTTGGAAGTAAAATAAGTATATTGGCTTTAATATATACTATTGTTCTTATCTTTGGGTAGAGAAGCCTTTTACTAATCTTCGTGGGCTTTCCTTTTTTTTTGTAGCTTATAGGGTTTAGATGCCGACTTTCAATCATTGATTCTTGTATCGAATCCATGGAGTCTTTCGACTCCATTAACTCTTTTGATTCCATCGAGTCTCAGCCTTACTATAAATGGTAATGCTAGGATGTAATATTTAAAAATAGAAAAGATATACATATATAGAATTAAAAAAATAAAAATAGACATCGAGCACAGCCTCAACTTCCGATTACATAGGTCGGCTTTGCCCTTCACAACTCTCCTACCCTTATTTGCGAGTTCTACGAGAAAAAGTGAAAATCGAAGTTTGGGTACTTCTTTAAGCTAGGGCACCGACAACTAAGACTGGATTGAGCTTAATGTCAGATTTCGGTCTTGTATGTTTCTTTACTCTTCCCCAGTTCATCTTTTTCAACGCCAATTCCATTTTGAAAGCAGTATCTAATCTAATGGATACTACTTTAGATTACTTCTAGCTCTTCATACGAGCCTGCGATATATGTGGGATTACGCTTTGATATCCATCCAGAGCTTCTAAAACTTATCTGGCATGTGATATGGACGCTTCCTTCCTTTTTCTGTCCTTGATCTTTCTTTTCTTCTTTATCTGGGTTTTCTTGTAGATACACTCTGACATTCCTTTGGGGCTTCTCTTGAGTCTTATCTAGCAGGTAATGTGGACGTTTCCTTCCTTATTTCCGTCCCTAATACATTTGAGTTCTTTTCTTAAGTCTTTCTCTACTAATGATTTCATTTTTTCTTTCTTCTTGTTCGATTTTATTTCTTTTTTGCCTTTGACTCCAGTAGGTGAACTCGTGTCCAATACTTTGTGATAAATTCGAATTCTACTTTCTTGGATTTTCTTTAGCGGGGTACTTGTTAGGCTCTTTGCTAAGAAAAGAAAGAAGAGATAAAAAAAAAATATATGCGTTTCTTCGAATTAGGCCCCACAACTCGCCCAATTCCATCCTGACCAACCGCACTCTACCGTTAGGTCTGATGTTTTGATTTTTTTTATTTATTTTTTTTTTTACTTAAAAATTTCTTTGTTAATTTAGTTATGTCTCGATATCGATTTGGGGGAACTTCCTGGTGTTTTTGAATACTCCTTAGGGCAACTTCGAGACAAAAGTTCCTAAAAGTCTTGAGCAAAAGGTCGATGCAGCTTCTTATCTTGTAGTAGGTAGGTAATTGTTCAATGATTTTGATAATCAATGACTTCAGAATTTTTAAATTTTTGGGTTTGAGTATAAATACAACGGCCACGGAAATTGTTTTATTTTTTTCAATTCCAGTTTCACGTTGACTTGGAACATCTTCCAGATAATTTTGAATACTTTTCTAAAATAAAGCTTAGAACCAAAACAACTGAAACTCTACAGAGTCTTGGGCGAAAGATCAACCAGGCACCCTATGCCATAGCAGGCAGATAACAATTCAATATTTGTGGTAGTTCATAACCACAGAATCTTTGGTATGACGATTTTAGGTCTAATAATGGTAGGTTACTGTTGTTTTTGCTTGCTGTTTTTTTTTTTTTTTTGTCAATTCACAGGTTCGATTTTGACTTAATTTGGAGAGTAGTTAGGATAATTTCGTGAACTTTTCTGGCAGCTCCAGTAGAATGATTTTGAAGGTCAGGTTTTAGATGAAAGATTGATAGAACTTAGGTACATTTTGAAACCTCAAGAATGAGGGTGATTAGGGCCCCTCAACTCAGCCTAACCCATCCCGATCAACTATTCTCTATCATCGGGTCTGTAGTTCATTTAACTTTTTTTTTTTTTGTGTTTTCTATTTAAAGCTTCGTTGCTATGTGGTAGAATTCTATAAACTCCACATTTTTCCGTATTTAATGTTCTATTTGTCATTATTAAAAGTCCCAAGTCTGCGACGTAAGCTTGTTTTGCACTTTTAGTACTATCCAATTCATTTCGCATCCCAATCTGCACGAAATATAGTTGCAAATCTACCTTTTCCTATAAGTTTTTTTTTTTTTGAGTTTTCTTTTTTTTATTTAATTTTAGGAGCACGAAATTAAACTATCAAATTAAAGTTTTGAGTTGGAATAATTCAGTAAAATTCGTGACAATAGTTTTTTTTTTTCCAAGGCAAACTTCATTTATTCCTTCTGGATCGAAAGCTTTATCTTCTTTTTCGATATTAATTCCTATTCGATAGTGATATCTAAGGTTATATGCTTTATTCCAGTAATATATCTCAGCAGATTGATAATATTTAATGTATATATCTACTCCGATATATCCACGAGCACCTAATTCGCCAAGTGGCCTTATAGTACTAATTATTACTAGTACAAAAAAGATTAATATGATTTTTACCCATCTACTTAAAACTATTCTATAGATTTTGTCCACTTTCAAACTTCTTGTGCAACTCCAAGCAGTATATCGCGATTTTCCGGTAAGTCTTGTAACAATTTTTTGGCAATTCCAATTCCATGATGATAAAATAACCAACATTGTATATTCCTTCGATATGGCCCATACCAGCCACTTTCAAATCACTTTTAAGGGCTTTGCATTCGTCCTTCCCAACTCCAATCCCCTCAACATTATTCGTTCCATCCGTAAGACCTATATCAGAAGATTTTTAATTGAATTCTATCTTTTCATCTTTAATAGTACCTATATTATTTTGATAGTACGGTTCATAATTGGACTGTTCTTTTGGGGTACCTTTGGCATTTTTCGATTGCCATTTAAATATAGTATTAATCATTTCTGTAGTAAGCCCTATTTCTTCGATTTTATTCTGGTAGCAATATCCAAAGCTACTCATTCTGCTTGTATTACTGACACTAGTTGGCTGTCGATAATAACTGAAGGTCTTATTTTTATCTGTTTCAACTTCAACTCTATAAAGATAAAAATTTCCCAGAGCACAAGGATTACTTATTTTTGCAGATGTTTGAAGACAAATGAATGCTTGGTGTTCATCTTTTCTAGTTCCCATTCCATTAGAATAACAGTAACCAACTTTATTCATTCTGCATGTATTACTTATTTTGACAGATTTTTGAGCATGAATAAGCAACTTGCGCTCTTTGTCCTCAAAACTAATTCTTCTTCCTCTTTTATCTTTAATAGATTCCAGATGCCCCTTGCAGTCTTGGTCTTTTTCATTACCATTTCTATATTCATGACGACATCCAATTCCATAAACATTGTTATAGTCCGAGAATTCTAAATAAAGACTGAAGACATTATCTTTATCCTCTTTAACTCCAATTACCGCTCGACTACAATTGTCAACATTTGCTATTTCTTCAGTAGATTTCATAGTAAGAGATTTTTTTATTTTACTTTCCTTATTCCATTTGAATGTTAATTGAAAATCTTTAACCTGTCTTAACCATCTTTCACAGACATGGTTTAGTGCTTCACCATCGAGGGGTTTTGTAAGTTTATTATTATTCTTCCTTTTATTACTCCCTTCTTCGATTTCAACTAATATTTTTCGATCATTTTCTTCTAGGGCTTTGTCTTCGAACATTTTCTCAAGTTTCGTAAGTTCGTTTGTTATTTCTTTATCCTCTTTTTTATTTAATTCGTCTATTTCTTGTTTACTAATCTTTGCTGATTGTTGATAATATAGGTATGCCTTGATTTCATCCTTTATACCGCTCGTTTCATCTTTGGAGGTGCCTGTATCATTTCGGTAACAATTGCTAACTTGAGGTGGTCAATCTTTCTTTACAGAAGCATTTATCTGGGTATATAGAGATAAGTATTCGGGTTCTTCTTTATTCCTATAATCTTGTGACTCCTTTGAATGATTCTTAGGACAGGGCTTAATGGAGAGAGAACTCTTCACAGGGGCTGCTGGACTTTTCTTCACAGTAGATGGTGTTTGGGTATCTAAAGATAAGTATAGAATTGGTATAATACTACCACTGTTTTTCACAATTCTTTCTCTATCTATTAAATCTTCTAATATTTCTAATACTATATTTAGGTCCTCGTAGAATTGTACATCGTTGATGTAGTCACCTCCAACTACCTCATGAACAAGTCGTTGAAATTCAGCAGCTTGTTCATCTGTAAGGGTTTTGGCTAGGGTGGCACATTTGTTATATAACTCTTCTACTTTTGAATATTTACTAACTACATGTCTTATACTATAGACTTCATGGCCATTGTTTTTCTTTCAGCTAGGTCTTACGAGTGGATTTCTTCTTCGATTCAGCAGGTAGGAATGTATATGAGGTCTTGTAGAAGTTTCGACTGTATATCCTTCTTTGTAATTGTAATAGGTAGGCCTTGGAGTTGTATATGTAGGTCGTGGCCTTGACATTTTATTAACATAAATATTTAATGTATCCTCCAAGCTATTATTTAATTGTTGAAGTTCTTTAGATAATCGTTCTAATTCCGCATCCATTTCGAATAATTCACCTCATAGTCTATCGTTGAGTTGGTATAAAGTCTTTGCTCCAGGTGTGTTGTGAAGTTCGAATCTCACAGTCCCACCAATTGTGAAGTTTTGATTTGTAGGGATTTCTATATAATTACTAACTACCCTGTACTTAACTAAAACACTATTAAACTACCGGTCAAGACCTCTAAACCTTGAGCTAGCAGGCAAAAAGAGGCGTAAAGAGACTTGGTCAGGGTCTCAAGGTTCAGAAAGTCTTGTTATGGATAGATTGGGATTAAGTTAAGTATATTGGCTTTAATACATCCTATTGTTCTTATCTTTGGGTAGAGGAGCCTTTTACTAATCTTCGTGGGCTCTCCTTTTCTTTTGTAGCTTATAGGGTTTCGATGCTAACTTTCAATCATTGATTCTTGTAGCGAGGGTCACCGTGGTCACAGGAATCGAGGTTGGATTAGCTCAATTCAGAGATCGATAATGCAGGTCACAGGGTCGGTATTGTTCGATATAAAAGGTAATCAATGCGCTAATCAGTGTATGGTTTATTATAAATATGGTAAAGAGATTGTTGGCTAATCTCTTTCTATTTTTCTTTGGAATTTGATCTCTTAACGATGATCACGGGGACAAGAAGAATATTACGATGAACAATTCTTTTCGAAGAATAATATGGTTTTACAGAATAAGATAAGTATATGTTTTTATTAAAAAAAAGAAAATATTACAAAGGGGATAAGGAGTTCTATCGCTAACACTTCTACTCTAATTTCGAAGGTTACTAACTGAAACTAGAACTAACTAAGACTACTTGGAACTGTTCTAAAACTTGGTATGAACTACCGTTTCCTTCAATGAACTTATGGCCCTTATATACTTTTTATGACAGACTAAAAATCGATTTGATGGATTCGATTGAGTCTATGGACTCTTTTGACTCCATGGAGTCTTTCGACTCCATTGACTCTTTCGACTCCATCGAGTCACAGCCTTACTATAAATGGTAACGCTAGGATGCAATATTTAAAAATAGAAAAGATATACATATATAGAATTAAAAAAATAAAAATAGACATCGAGCATAGCCTCAACTTCCAATTACATAGGTCGGATTTGCCCTTCACAACATACAGGAGTATCAAAAAAGTAAGTGCAGGAGTATCAACAATGTAAGATTTGCAGCTCAGAAGTTGCTTGCACATGATATCTGTAAAGACACTGCATGTTGCCTCAAATATTAATTTAAGAGACATCATTTAAACTGGTCTCGCTATTTGAAAATTTTATAGTATGAATTTTAATAATTTGCTTGGTTAAAACATATAAGCATTAAAAGTTCTATTCTTCTATTTAATAGTATATCCAAATTAGAAATACTATTTGATACATTATAATATGGATTTCTGATGCCCAAAATCGTTTCGTCACGTGAAAATAAATTTAAAATTCTCTAACAACTCTTCAAATTTAATCATTCATATTCTTGACTCATTATAATTAAATATTTCACAATGTTTTACTATATTAAGCAGTTAATTTGCTCTACTACATTGCAGTAAAACCTAAAAATAACAAGTATAGAGGGTGCCACGAGTTAGTGAATGTTTTATTTGTGCAGCACAAATGAATCTTTCAATAATCTGTGTCCTATGAAAAAATATGCTAAAATTATCCAGAACTGATACTAAAATTTTCTGTATCAAATTCTATTTGTTGCATCACATGATATGAAATTGTTTATGGAAACTTTCTAATTCATGATTTAAATGACTTATAATAATATAATTAAAATTTTAATTTTGTATGTAATAAATATAAAATATTTATAAATTCTCTATTTAATAAATATAATTAAATATATATTCATATAAATTCCATATATAATCACATAATTAAAAATTAATTTTATAATAAATATGAATTCTGTATATAATAAATATAATTAAAGACTAATTCCATACATAATAAATATGAACTCTGTATATAATAAAATATGTTCTTCTTGCAATTTTACTATAAACTTTGACTTTAATTCTAGCTCTAACTCTAACCAATTATAGTTTAACAAATTACAATTAGAATATAATATTAAAAAATCGTAATATATTAAAAATAAAATAATAAAATTTATAACATTTCCAAAACATCATTCTTTAAATTACACATATACCTATCTTAAAAAGCTCCTAAATTTTATTATTATATATATCTACTTGATAATTACAATATTACAAAAAAAATTCATGGAAAAGTATATAGAAAAAAGGTGGCAAAGGTTGAAAAGAATGCAAAGTGATTTCTGTTTTTTAAAAAGTATCTGTTAAATCTTTAAGACTTTGGGCTATAAAAATAGTAGATTAATTAATAAATGCTCTATTTGCACTAATATAAAGTTATAAAAAGAATTATAATTTCCTATTGTAAATCTATACATCATTATGTAGTAAATAATAAATCACTATTGTTATACTCTCAGCAAGCATTAATTATTATTCTTATTATAACCCCTTTGATTCATTTTATAATATTATTGATCTAATACTCACAAGCCTTAATATTACAGAATAATAGTTATATTACTTTATTATTCTACTATTTTTTTTATAAGATCCACATAACAGAGTGCTGTACCTTCAAGAATATATCGTTGCAAGCCATTATGTTTGTAATTATAAAAATTGTAAATCAGGTTCAAAGTCTAAAATCTTAAAGTCTATAAGCTTTCTATATAAAACCTCCCATATTATAATAACAAATAAGCGAATATTAGATTTTTGAGTATATTGTTTACTATTAAAAACTTCTGGATCAATATATGATAAAGTGAATGATGTCAGATTAACTATTGTTAAAATTCTAATCAGCAATTTATGCACAATTTATTAAAATTCAAGTTTTTTCATAACTCTATAGTGGAGAAGCATGAATAAGAGAACTCAAATTGATTTAAATAAGTTATATTTTAATTATACATTTTCAATTTCTAATAAAGTATAGTAATTTTTGGTTTTTGTATAAGGATCACTTCAATTTATTTTATAGTTTTATGCAAGCTCAAGACTACTGCTATATGCTAAGCTAGTAATAATTATATTATGATTCTAATAAATTTTGCAAAGTTCTTTCAAAGTTTTTTATTGAAAACCAAAATTATCCTGATTATTTTAATCAGAATTAATCTTTGCTAATACTATTTCTTTTTCAAAACATAAGAATAGTTAATAAAGTAAGATTTTTACAAATATCAATTTTGAATCTAGTCATATGCTGCTTGTATTCTTGTATTAAAATTAAAAGCATTTCTATATTTTTTAGTATAATTATATAAAGTTTGTCAATTACTAACTATATTTACCACCATATTTCTTTAATTCTTTGTTAGGTAAATTTAAAATAGCTTATTAAAATTTTCTGCTTTCAAACTTATCCAATAATTTCTGATAATAATCTTGGTTCCTTCTTTTTTATCTATTTCTTTTAAAAATTTTGCCATAGTTAAACTTAATTGAATAAATTTGATTTTCTTTGAAGTTTTAAAGAAATAAGCCGTGATTATGCTTGATACAGGCTAAATAATATTGAAATGAGTGATATCAATGCTTGTAATAATATTGTAAATAGTATTTGTAAAACTTGTAGTAATGAAACCAATAGCACTTGTAATAGTAATCAGGCTAATGGTGCTTGAGATAGTAATGAAGCCAATAGTACTTGTAGTAGTTAATGTTGCGTGTGTTGATAATAGTAGTGTTGCTAATTATAGTAATATTGGTAATGTTGTTGGTGATGTAGCAATGTAGTTGGCAATTATTTTGATGAAAACAAGTATGATCTTCTAGATGTATTGGAATAAGAAAAGAGAAAAAGTATTAGAAAATTTTTAACTGTACATAATCCTTTATTCTAAAAGGATATAAATATTTTAGAATTTATAAAATGTAATTTAATTTGTATAAAATGAAATTTACTATATCCAATGCTTATATTGAAAGCATTATAAAGATAATGTTTATGTGTAACTTTTTTTGTACAAGCAAGCAATTATATATATTATATTGATACTTATTTTGAATTTCTAGCACATTCTTAGCAATTGCTTTATTATATGAAACAAAGATAAAATATTTAAAATTATATTAATATTTTTATAATCAGATAGTTTGTTGAAAGCTCGTTAACATCTTCATTAATATCAATCAATAATAACAATGAAAATATATACATATATATATGTATAATAATATGATTTCAATTATTACCTTCCTTCTTTGTTTAATTTGAAAACTTGCCCATATAATTATTATATAAATTCTGATATTGATATTTTTGGCAGATAATTTGTATATTCAGCCTTGAATTTAACAAAATTCTCACATATAATAATTGTGCGCCAATGCCAGTTTCTTTTTGCAGTTTAAATGTTATGCTATAATCATTTGGCATAAGTATATTATCTTTCACTAATGTAGTAATTTTATTATGAAGAGATAAAAGAATTTCATTGATGGCTAATACAGTTTCTTTAAACCATTTAGCTGGTAAAGTTCTTTTTGCTATTTTTACAACAAATTTATAACTTATTTTATATTTGGAATGATCAGAATCATCTTTATTATTCATTTCACTGTTGCTTGTTACAATAGATATAGATCAAGAAGGTGATAGGGTTATTTCCTAAAAAATATAATATTTTAATAAATATATATACAGCATGTATACTGTATCACTGACCCTAAGTGCACCCTCTATAAGTGCGCACCCTTCCTAAATGCACACTCTAAGTTTGGTCCCAAGACCGGAACTTAGAGCTAAATGCACACCCACTACTCTATGCACGTGCATGAGTTTTTGAGACCCATACATATATGTATACTCTCATTAAAAATTTGACCAATAAATCATATATATTTTACTTGTTTCATAATCGCACTCCCTCTACAAATGCACATTTACCTCCAGCTCTAGAGGCGTGCACTTAGTGAGGTTAGATTGAATTGATAATTTGAATATCTTAGATAGTGGTGTTGTACATATTGTTTCATGAATTGGTAGTCGTATTTTTAGCCTGGTTTTTCCTATAAGCTTTTACAGTTATTGTTAACTTTTTTTATTGTCATTCTTCTAATTTGGTAATACAATTGCAATTTTTTGTGCATTAATAAAATTATCGACGTCGACCGAAGTAAAAACTTGTCGTACGATCCAGTCATTATTTAAGAAAATTTCGGTCGCTGAAATTTGGGGTCTCGATTTGAAATTATACGCCATGTTAAAATCTACATATACTCTTTAAATATCAAATCTACACCTAAACTATATCCTAATCCTAAAAAAAAACACTCCCTCCAAAAATTTTAAAATTTAATATCAAAATAGGACCGAATTTCAGCTTTCAGCATCAGCTGTGACGATTTAGTATCGTGTCTAGTCAGGCTGATGTCTAACCTGAACCCGACAAGAAATTTTCGGGCCCAAATTTTTCTAACCTGAATTATGGTCATGTTGGCACTTACACACTTACTATCTTGTATAAATGATTCTTCTTCCGATAATTTGTAGTCATCTTTAAAAGGATGAATAATGACAAAAGATACCGGTAACCATAACGATAAAAAAAAACCAACAATAATGATTAATATTGACAAATATTCTAATACCAAAATATTTCGAGCGCATTTAGCAATTCTAGGATATAGGTCATTATATTTTCGTAATAAATTGGCAAACATTAACGGATATAGAAACAACGTTAAAACGGTTAATCAAAGAATGTTACTATTTAGCAATATGAAAATATCATCAAGTAATTGTACAGTATTTTTTTTTTTATAATCCTGCAAAGGTTAAAATCTTTTGAAAATTATAAATGCATTAATGTGATTATAAATTTAAATTTAAAGATGCATCTATGACGGAATAGTTTAATTAGAAAATTTTATATTTCATTTATTTAAATCTTATGGTTATTGTATGTAGGTTTTATTGGAAATACTGGCAAAACGTCTTGAAACTTATTTGATTTAAACAAATGCTTCGTGGCTTTTCAAGCATATAACAAAAAGACTTTCAAAATAATAAATTTCAGGAATTACAAAAATTGGTGAAATAATAATCATTAAAGCACCCAAAATTTTTTTAAATTAGAAAATTTTACATCAATTCAAGAAATTGTGTTAATATTACTTAACCGAAATAATCTACAAATTGGGGAATAAAAATTTTGTTTAATGAGGATGAAATTCCATTTTATTCTAAAAATTGGTATAAAAAAGTTTTTAACTATGAAGGCTGCTTTATTAATTTGCTTACATCTCATCCGTAAGATGTTTTTGATAATTTACAACCATATCGACGAATGCTAGATGGAAATTATGGGATATATAATTAAAAGATTTTTATTTCAAAAAAACGATATCGTCAATAATTCATCCATCCGTGTGGTTTAAACTAGGGATATTATCAAACTCAGTTAGGCCTGTTTGTAACAACCGGTCACATGATTTTTAATTATAAAATTTAAAACTCATCGCGCTTAGGCCACGCAAAGTAAAATTTTCGTTTAGCATTACCCGCCGACCCAAATTTTAAAAAACCCTCAAAAAATTTTTTTTGCCCCAATTTTTTAAACAAGCATAATGTATTTATTTTAATGAATATAGTTCGAAACAATAGATATTGATTATCATAAATTAGTTGGTTGGCATTTTAAATCGGAAAATGTTAAGGAATATCGAACATTTCGGGATGTTTATAGACCAGCGGGAATTTTCGGAGGTATTATGAATAACTAAAAATTAAACTAGCTCTCAAAGCCCGGGCGTTGCCCCGGGAATAGGGTTTCTGATTTTTTTTGCCCAAGTACCGGAAGTGAGATTTCAAATTTATTCCGGGTATCGGCCTGGGTTTAAAATTACATAAAGGCTCAAATAAACCCAGCTTGAACCCGAATTTGCTCAAATGGACCCGGTTTGGGTTCAGATGACCCTGAATTTGGTTCACTTGAACCCAAATTAATTGTTCTTTTTTTATTTATTTTTTAATATTTTTTTATATATTTTTTTTTAATTTTTTTTTTTTATTTTTAAGTCTTGCATTACCCGCCGTCCCATTATTTCGATTTTTTTTTTTTTTTTTTTTTTTTTTTTTTTTTTTNAATTTTTTCCCGCTATTTTCATCCTGTGTCACCCTATGGAGACCTTTAAAAAAAAAAAAATCCGTCCGTTCGTCCCGAATTTGAAATCCATGTAATGCAAAACGAAAAATCAACTTTGCGTGGCATTTTTTATTTTTTTTATTTATCAAAATATTCGTATTCAAGTCATCCATTCTCATTTTAGCAAGATCCCGCAATTTACATAACCGAAAAAACTTGCTTTGTGCAAGTTTGTAAAGCTTAGGCCGTTTAGTTGATTTTTAAGTAACGTCATCCCCTCATCCCCTCACCCGAAAATTAAACAAGCCAATCACAACGAAGTATAAGACTAGTCAATCATGTGATTAATATTGATCAATGAGATTTGATTAAATATTCTTGGGATTTGTTTGTTTAACCCCCTCCTCCCTCCTCATGTCTGAGCCTAAATTTTGACGTTAACCTAATAATCAACTTCAAACGGCCTTATTTAAGGCCACACCACACACATTACCCGCCGACTTTTTTTCAATTTTTCAATTTTTTCAACTTTTTTTTTTTTTTAGATCCCAATTGTGCCAATTGTACGATTTTTGCCATTTTCGCTATTCTCATCCGGTGTCACCCGATTGGGACCTTAATTTCCCGTAATTGTCTGATAGGATTGACAGAGAAAATGACTGCTGACAGAATTTTTTGATCATTGTTGTGATGAAAAAATTAACCTTGCATAACCTTTGACGTGAAAATTATATTATAAATTAAAAAAAAAAAAACCGACCTCCGACCGACCGACCGACCCATATTTTCAGATCCCATGTAATGCTAAAATCAACTTTGCGTGGCCTAATAGATCACTATTAAGTCTTAAGACTATATAATAATAGACCAGACAAGACTATTAACATGTCTAAACTTTATTCAAGATTATTAATCGATTAGTGATAATATTAAAACCGTAATTTTGCAAAATTTCTTTATTTAATATAGTATGTATTGGAATAAAACAGGATAACTTTATTCTGATAAAAATATTAGAACAGGCAGTTATTTGATTTTTGTAGGATTATTATATAAATGCAATGTTTACTCCAAGAAAGATGTTGCAATCATGGGGTTGGTACAAGAATTGAAAGGTGTTAGGATAATATTTGAATGATTTGTTATACTTACAATGTAAAAGATAAAAGAATTATATAAAACATAAAAAGAAACAGGATTGCCTAGAAATAAGAAACTAAAATAATCATAGACATCGCAAAAAAAAAAAAAAAAAAAAAAAAAAAAAAAAAGCTGCAAGGGAAAAAAAGAAAAAAATTGAATTCTTCAAAAAGAGATCTCTACGAATTGCCTTAATGAAAGGTCCTGGGATTTGCATGAGATGGAGTATATACCGAGATTCTATGACCTTCAAAATAGGTTGATCCATTATAATTTTGGTAATAAAAAGTGCCGTCTTCGTTCGTATAGCGGAAACTATCACCATCTGCTAAAGACGGGCCGCGATGAACCCAATGATTGCCGTGAGAGTTTGTTCCGGTACAGTTCGAAACGGACGTTCCATTGTTAGATCCTTGAGAAGACATTATTTTTTTTATCAGATTTTTATCTTTAATGTGATAGAAAGAGAAGGGAGTTAACTCGTATATTTATACAATCTGACCAAACATTAACAATTATTGTAGATTTTTCCCTGATTACACTTTCTCGTTATTGTTTTTATATTAGGTATAAAAGGTAATTTTTCCGTTAGAACGGTTTTATCATTATCATACATTAAGAAAAATAAGCTATTTATTATTAATTCAAATGAACGTCTATAACTGTTTAAATAATGGGTAACATTGGTATTGTTAAATGATATGTTAGTAATTGTCGCATCATTTAGTTATACTATTTTTACGTGATGTAATGAATGAATTAATGAAAGAATGTGGCATTTGCCATTGAACAAATCACTTATTACCTAATTTCGAAATACATAACATTCATTGTTCATCAAAGTGAAATAATATAATTTAGTAAACAATTCAATTACTTCAATTATCACTGATTATTATAATGTCTATTATAACGATATAATGAAGGTAGCGTACCATCAAAATTGTAATAATATTAATCAAATTGCGTAAAATTAAAATTACCTGCAGTAAAAAAAAGGTATAAATAGAATTTGGATAACGCGTAAAATTTCTCAAGGAATAGTTCAATTAGGCTGAAGAATGCGACGAGATTTTGCCGAAATTATTTTTGAATGGCTCAGAAAATGCATCGCGTGTATTGTTAGGTTTAAATTCCACTGATGACTATACCAAAACAAGATTAATGAAAAACATGAAACAATATTAAGCAATTTATCAAAATTTTGCAGATCGCAGCTCACTATACAATCACTTGACCGTCATTAGATTGTGCGATTGTAGGTGCAAAGAAGATAATATAAGTTAAGACATCCTTATATTCATAACCTATCCTCAAAATAATACCTATATTCTCAAAAATAATTTCCCACAATTGCGACAATAAAGTGATTGTGTGAGATTGATCAACAAAATTTGATCAAGATACATCATTTTCCCAAACAGCGCTAATACTTTATAAAGATATATATTACTTTATCAAAATTGGATAGAGTATTGGAATAATGAATTCGAATATTAGTTCAGAATTTTTTGAATAACGAATTCGAATATTAATTTAGAATTTTAGAATAGCGAATTCGAATATTAGTTTAGAATAATATTACTATTTAATTAATTAATCAATTAATGAAAAACTACATATGAACTAATATGCGAAGTTGAACTTTAACTCCCAAAACATTTTTCATTAGAAATTAACTATTACCGTAAATTCTCGAAATAACGGGTATCTGCGCGTTATTTTGAATACGTGGGCGTTATTTCGAGTACGCGCATGGGTTATTTTGAATATATAGGTTATTTTTTTTGAAACCGGTACAATACAGCATTAAAAAAAAAAAAAAGAATCCGCCAAATATCTTCAAACTTATTTAATAAGGTGTTTCAGCACTAATGTTCAAATTTCTGATTCCGAATTAAATTATCATTATATTTATTCGAAATCATTGATTTATAAATCCTATTAAATTTTTATGTGTATAACTTTATTTATAGAATAATGAATTCTTTTACAATCATAAATTTTCTTTCGAAATTTTATACCTAATTTCAAAAAAAACCTGCTTTTTTATCTCCGAGTAACTTCCTTTCATTTTCTGATTTCGAGATTTCGATTCTTAATGCTGCATCGTTAATCATTGATCTTAAGAGAAGGGAAGTAAAACTAAAGGACGTTTTGCTTATTACTGGTATTAGGTCAATTAAAATATATATATAATGTGATATAAATGTATATGGTGGGGTGCGTGTTATTTCGGGGCACGCATGGGCATTATTTCGAAACCACCTATGCTTTTTTAGAGGGTGCGATTTTCGAAATAATCCCTATGACCATTATTTCAAGAATTTACGGTACAGGCAATTAATTATATTAACTATTAGAGGTGGATAGTTTATTTAACTGTTACTCATAACAATAAAATGTCTAATGTATGTCTAATGCTATGCCTCAGCAAGTCCAGGCTAATAACTAGATGAAAATTTAATTAATGGTTTTGATGCATATTCAACTGGATCCTGTATTTTACATTACCCCCCTCATAGTAAAAAAAATTTAGGTAAATATACATAGGAATATTTTTGGAAAAATTTATTCAGTAACAGAACTATTCGGAAAAAATTTTTGAAAAAAATTTTTTTAAAATTTACTACCCTCCTCCCTCTGGAGGGGAGAGGGGGTAATGCAAAACAAAGAAACAAGCTAATGATGGCTGATGAAACTCATGTGACCTAATGCAATTGCTCACATGAGTTGCATCATGCATCAGTGATGCAACTTATAGTTTCATCAGGTTGCGTAAAGGTTTCATCATTCTTCATTAGCTGCGTCAAGCATCTATAGTCTCGCCTAAACCATTGTCCACCATTCTTCTTCCTTTATAAGCTAAACTAAACCTTGCATATTTTTAATTCATATGGGTTTTAATCGCTTGATAGAAATTTTAATTACCTGACTATTGTGATAGTATAAAGTCATGCTGATTTTCTTTTCCTATTATTATTCTATCCTGTTGTCATTTTTAGATATCTATTTTTAGTCAAAATGTATATTTAGTAAGAGTTGATATAGCCCCATGAATTTTACTAAGCAAATTGGTAGTATGAATTCCTGAAATTCACAGATTTCCTTGTAATCAGGGAATTCTTGGGATTCGAAGGATTTGAGGAATAATGGGAATTACAAGAATTCAAAGAATAGTTAGAATAGCTAAAATTCCTGAAATTCTGTTATATATAACAATAATTATATAAAGGAGGAGATTTTTTCCTGTAATAAAAATAACTTAGTTGAGTTCAAAAGCTTTAGAATTCAACATTGTAGAGCGATAGCTGTTGAAATTAGAGTAGAAGTGTTAGCTCTAGTAATTATCCTGCTAAATACTTAAATTCATAAACCAGTTTTTATTGATAAACTAATAACCTCCTGATATGTAAAATTTGTACAGTGGTCTACCATATTATTGTAGAACTTTTTAAAAATTAATAAAGAGCTAAATATATAAGATATTAAGCTAAAAATTAAACTATTAAATTCTTTAAATCTATACCTTTTAAATAAAAAATGTTTAAAAAATTTATGCTACAGTTTTAAAATAATTAAATCCAAGTAAAATTTTAGATTTTTATGTTTGACCAGTTTTTATTGTTGTATAAAATTAATTAAAATAATAACTGTAAAGTAAAAATTATTTTTTTATTAAACTAATTGAATTCATAAATAAGCAAAAATTATTCAGCATAACAAATTACATATAATTCCAAATTTTTTAAAATTTTATAAAAATTTAAGATAGTTATTATTTCTAAATATAGATACAGTATGCAATTTTTAATTCAAATTATTTTAATTACCAAATATAGTAATTTATTATAAATTATAGTAATTAACTAAAATTTTTTTAAAAAATTATAAAATTTTAAAGATATATGTAATTTGTTATATAAATAGTATATAAATAATTTTATTTAAAAAAATTGCTAATTTATTAATAAAAAATTTAAGATTATTTATTACTATATTTAGAAATCTGTTAAAGCCAGGTGCTATCGCGTGACTAATAACCAATCAAATTAAAAACTTTGATCTTCACAAATCATCCTGGTGAGACAAAAGCAATGAAAAAAGTGAAAAGCACCAAAAATACAAAAAACAAGTATATAAACCTGTCTTAGAGCATTTATTAAAAATGTTAGGAAGGCAATTTTATCTATAACAGATAAGATATCCCTAACTCTAACTTCTAACTAAACCTTACTTAATTTTAATTAAATAATAAAAAACATAAAGACACCTTGCTTTAACGGTCCCTTATATTTAGTAATTCTATTTATTATAAAAACTATATTAAAATTTATCTAGAATTTACTTAAACTTAAATATTTTAAAAACTATAGCATAAAATTTTTATACTTTTTATATTTTAAAGGTATAGATTTAAAGAATATATAATTTAATTTTTAGTTTAATACCTTATATATTTAGCTCTGTATAAATTTTTAAAAAGTGTTCACAATAATATAGTAGAACATTGTATAAAGTTCAAATCCTGTGACCTTATATTAGAGCCTTATAATATAATCTGGAGTCTGTTTACTCAGACCAAGTCTATTTATATTTCAACCAAAGTCTTACCATTATTGGGATTGAGATAGAATAGGTTAGTTTTTTAGTTAGTGTTAGTAGTGTATAATAATGACTTTTAGATAAAAGTCAAATTTTTGCCTTTTACACTATACTACAAACTATGCCAAAATAAGAAATATGTAATGATAATATAATGATACTAACTAAAAAGAAAAAATATGGACATAATACTGGGTACTGCAATTCCAGATTGCAGATTATTTCTGAGTCCAAATATTTGATCAATTAGAATTAACTAAATTGAAAATACTTTTTAAAATTTTGAATATTTTATAATATTTTGCAAAATTATTTTTTTTTAATTCAGTATATTCACAAAATTAAAATAAATATACATTAAATTTGGTTTTATAGCTATTAAGAAATTATCAGTAAAAGTTTAAAAAATCTTCAGTATCTAGAAAAAAATTAGAAAAATTTTCTTTTTTTAACTTTAAATAAAGATTTCTCAATAGTTATCTATCAAAATTTAATGATAGTTTTTTATTTTGATTCTGTAAATTTACAGAATTAAAATTTAACAATTTATTAAATTTGAATAAGTAGTTATCAAAAAATATTCATTAAAATTTAAAAAAGAATTTGCTACTGCTTTTCTTCTAATTATATTAAAACTTTGAACAAAGATTACTCAATGCTTAACTTATCAAATTTGATGAATTTTTTTTATTTTATTTATGAATTCATAGAATTAAAATAAACATTTCATCAAATTTGATCAGATAGTATTGAGTAATCTTTATTCAAAGTTTAAATATTTATAGAAAAAGAGCAGTAGCAAATTGCTTTTTACATTTTTAGAAAAAGAGCAGTAGCAAATTGCTTTTTACATTTCAATAAATATTTTTTAACAACTACTTATTCAAATTTGATAAAATTTTTTTATATTAATTCTACAAATTTACAAATTAAAGTAAAAAAATTTTAATTTGATTTGGATAGATTACTATCAAGTAATCTTTATTTAGAGTTTAAATAAAAGCTTTATTATAATTATTCTTTTTAATAAAAAGACTTTAAAAAAACAACAGTTATCTATCAAAATTAAAAAATTTTTTATTTTGATTTCTTGAGATAATAAAATTAAAACTAAAAAACTTCATTGAATTTGAATAAGTATTTTTGAGAAATATTTATTTTAAAATCTAAAAAAAAACTTGCTGCAGCTCTTTGTTCTATATATGCTTAAACTTTGAATAATGATTACTTGTTATTTATTTAACCAAATTCAATGAAAACTATTATTTTAAATATATGAACTTGTGAAATTAAAATAAAAAAATTTATCAAACTTGGTCAGGTAATCATTAAGTAATTTTTATTTAATATTTAAACATCTATATAAAGAGGAGCTATAGCAAATTTTTAAAATTTTAATAAATATTCTCAGCAACTACTTATTTATATCCAAAGAAATTTTTTTATTTTAATTCTGCAAATTTATAGAATTAAATAAAAAAAAATTGTGAGATTTGGATAGATGACTGCTGAGAAATCTTCATTTAAAGTTTATTTAAAAAAAAGAAAATTGGTTTTTTTTTGATTTCTAAAGGTTTTTTTTTAAAATTTTACTAATGGTTTCTCAATAATTATAAAATCCAATTCAATGAACTTTTTATTTTAATCCTGCAAATATACTAAATTAAAAATAAAAAAGATTTTGCAAAATATTTTCAAGTAGTTATTGAGATATCTTGCTAGAAGTTGTAAAAACTAAAATTTTAAAAAGGATTTTCAATTTAGTTGATTCTGATTGGTCAAAGATTTGGACTCTGGAAATGATCTGCAGTCCGGATTTGCTCATAGCAAAGTTGATTTTTGTTTTGCATTATATAAAATCTGAAAACATGGGTAAGTCGCTAGGAATTTTTTTAATTTACTGCAAATTAATAGGAGAATATTCATATCCAAGGTTATGCAAGGTTAATTTTTCATTTTGTAATCAAAAAATTGAGGTAAGGATCGATTTTATTGTTACGTAAAGTTAAAAACCAGATATTATCAAACTAAAAAGCTTCATATATATTATGGTTAAAGCTTAGGATTGGGTAGAAAGAGCAATAATATAGTAAAATTTTTTGTTGGGACTTTTAAGATAGTTTACTAGACTAAAAGTTAAGATAAATGCTATTTTTGCTAAGCGAACATTTGTTTTGAATTTTTTTATATTACACCTAATAAATTTTACAGGAGGGTCACCCAAATTCCAGGTAGCAGATTCTATAGCAAAATTATCAGCTGGGCATTTTTTACTTAATGAATGGATATGATTTCATTAGCAAAATTTTTTATAATCTTGGGCAAATTGATCAATTCCGATCCAGCCAATCATGATTCTGATGCACCCGACCCAGAATTTTGGTGACCCTCTGTATGAGTTTATACCTAATTGGCTGATAGACATCGAAAGATCATGTGACAATATATCTATCGGGCAATCACGGGAAATTAAGGCTCCATCGGATGACACTAGCATAGAGGGCTTTCATTCCGATTGGCTAATTTTGTAGATCATTTCATAC
>QKWP01000127.1:403797-498142 GCA_003550325.1 Gigaspora rosea | reverse complement strand
CAGAATGCATCTTTGACGAAGCAAATGCAAAATGTTCGTCACTCGAATGACGACAGTTAGAGTTTCTGTCCCAACTTGTACATAAATATACTACTCGAACTCTTATTTTAATTAAATAATCAAAAATATATAAACGCACCTGGCTTTAGCCATCCTCTACATATAGATCATAAAGGATTTTGCCAATTTTGGGCCAATTTGCTGAAAATAACAAAATATATTTGTTAAATAACTTTGTTCTAGTGATCAGAATTAAATGAACTTTTTTTTGTTAGATGTGCCTTACCGAGTGCTTAATTTTAAAAAATAGTTGTTTAAATAGGTTTACAAATATAACATTTACTAACAAATACTCATCAACAAGTTTATTTTACCAACAGTTTATTCACCAAAGCTTATTTTACTGACAAGTTTTTAAAAAAAGCATACTAACTTTAGCTCTAATTCTACCTAATTCTACCCTGACTATAATAACAATGACCAGAATTACTTTGTTAGTAAAATTAGCTTTAGTGAAAAAACTGTTAGTAAAATGAACTTTTGGTGAATAATTGTTAGTAAAATGTTATATCGATAAAGTAATTGTCGATTAATTGATTGCCACCTAATTTTTATAACTTCTGAAGTGGAATCAAATAAACCTGGCTTGGTTCATTTGAGCCCATAGTAGACCTAAAATGATTATCAAATTCAATATTATACAAAATGTTTTTTATATAACCATAAATATTTTCATGCTATAATCTCAATTATCTCTGAACCAATTTTGATGATCTAACTACAGAAAAATTAGCTCCAAATAATTGTTAGCTATTTAGCCAGTATAACTGATCACATTTAGCTAGTTATAACTTATAGTAGAAATTTTATCCTGTTCCAACTGGTTAGCTTGTACTTAAAACCGGTTGGAACTTTGTTTGGAATACATTTAAATAAAACCTGATTTTTTGAACTCAGTTTATATAAATACATTAATAATTATACTTGTATAAGCAGTTTAATAAAACCTGCTACTACTTTACTTATATCGTTATTACTTTTTTTTCTTTTAGCAATTATTTCACTATTACTTTTTTTCTTTTGCTGATTATATTACTATTACTTTTTTTTCTTTTAGTGATCATTTATATTGCTATTACTTTTTTTCACTTAGGCAGTTTTGGCATTATTTTATTAAAATACTAAGTATATTGCTATATTAATATACCTGTTTGCAAATTTGGTATCACCCAGCTGCAGGGTAGGCAATGGAGCTCAATGAAGTCCAATGGAGTTGCGAATAAAGTCAATAGAGCTCTAAATGGAGCCAATGGATACTAGTTCTTTGAGCTCCGTTCACACAATCATTGAGCTCCATTGGCTCCATTGTCAACCCTGCCCGGCTGCCTTAAAGGTGCCAAAGTGCAACCTGCTGCATTAATTTGAAAATGAATTTAAAAACTAGAGGCTATGTTAAACTAGTCTAAGTGCTATACCAAAATTGCTTCATATTCCTTTAATTAACAAGGAATTTACTAAAGACAAATTAAGGAAAGGGGTAAACAAAAAAAGATCAAAAGCCAAAAAAACAAGAAATACAAAAAAAAAAAAGAACAAAAACAAAAAATAGAAGAGAAAAACAAAAAAAAAAAATATGGTAAAGCATGAAGGCTTGTTTAATAAAAAAGAAACAAAAACTAATGGAAAAAAGGAAAACAAAATACACTATTATAACCTGTGGTAGGCTGAATAAAAATTATATCTTTTAAACCATATAGGATACAAATTTGTACACTAAAAGTTTTGACGATCTACTGCGCTTTATTTTATTATGCTTTTACCCTAGTCCCTAAGCTAGAATTGTTGATTATCACATAATTTATAGTATCTTCTACTTCAGTTTAAAATGTGTATTGAGTTACTTGATAATTAATCATTTTTTCTTTACTTGCTAAATAAATTTTTGCTGCTCTAAAATAAATAATTGGTGACAAGAAATAAACAAAAAAAAACATACTCATATTAAGCTAATATGAAACAACTAAAACAGCTTATTAAAGGGTGTGGCGACTTAGGGAAGTTGGTAAGTTGTTACCCTCCAAGTGGCAGGTCTAGAGTTCAAATCCCACTGGCGACGCTTTTGAAAAATAGACCTGTGTTCCGGTAACTGTGTCTTGTCGATCGGTTGGGTACACTACCTGTAGTCCTTGGTTACCATCTTGAATGGGAGCTTTCGGGCGAAATTGTGTCTTGTTACACAGACAAATCCAAGAAACCGGAGAAACAGAAACCCATTTGGCAAGTTCTGAGTGGAGAGGTAGCTAGACTTTTAACGGTACCGGGGAAAAGGATCTTAGCGGTGACTGACCGGAAAACTGGACAGGCAAGAGCTCCTATGGCAAAAGGGGCCCACCAACCTGGCCGCCGGAGAAACCGGTAGAAAAGGTCATGTGTTATAGAAGCATAAATCAAGAAAAGGGAGACCTAAGGCACCTAAAGCCTGGCAGACCGATCCTTCTGGGCCAACTGGATTGGTAGTCTGGGATAACTGGGGAAAAGGATCCAAAGGGTGACTGACTGGGTACTGGGGTCTAGTGAACTTTGCAAAGGCAGTAGTAGGTAATAGTAGCGGTTGCAGGGTAACCCCCTGACTGCAAGTTGTTTTCCTCGGTAAATGCGTAAGTTACCGAAAGTGTAGGTGAATACCTGTAGGGGACAGGTATCACTCTATCAGGTTTACCACAGTGGCAAATGCCCTCCTATAGGTGTTTGGCTAAAGCTTCAGGGTACTTTCACAGTGAATAACTCGCGAAAGGGTATATTGAGAGGTACATTGAACATGGGTAGAAGCCAGAGAGTTTAAATAGGCAATCCCTAGCTGGGTTGCAGGTATGGCATATAGTGTAGAACCTTTGGGCGGACTACTTAAATTGACAACCAAAAGTTGTACGTGTGGCTAGTTGTACTCTTATTATACAAATGTAATATGTGGCACAGTTATATTGACCGGGCCAACCCGTTTGGATCAATAAAGTGCTAGGGTACCTAAGTGGTCACCTTAATATTAAAAAAAATTAAAAAAAACTAAAACAGCTTATTGAGCAATAAATACAAAAAAAAAAAACTTGTGAACTTTAAAAAAAAAAGATGAAAAAACAAAAAACAAATATCTCCTAAAGTTGGTTAGAGTTCGAGCAGTTCAAGTACATTGATTTTAAGTTTGGCCCCACCAAAAATACAAAAAGATAGTGAAGAACAATACATACCAGCTTTGATCTTTTGTCATCCATCCTTAGATGACCCAGATTTATACTTGATGAAAATAATGACGATGATGATACTACAGAAATAAATACTAAAAGAAGTTGTAAAAGAAAACAAACTTCAGCAAAAAATTGTTCAACAAATGCTGCCACTACCATTAAGCAATTTTGATCCATTTATTTAGTCGAAATCACTGTATCAGACCTCTACTACTCAGTTGCTATTTCATCTTGATTTTGGCTCTTTTAAGCCAATTTATATTTTTCTTTTTTTTTCAACATTCATATTAGATGTTATAGTAACCAATATGAACATGTATGCATTAAACAAAAATGCCAGAGATAATAGTAGACAGTGGCAAAATCTAACCCACAAAGAGCTTATAATTTGGATCGCATTGATAATTTATCAAGGACTTTTTAAGTTCCCTTTTCTTGAACAATTCTGGAACAAGAATCCAAAGTTTCCTGTTCACCAAGTCTCAAAGCAAAGCTATTGATACATTTCGAACAAATTAAAAGGTTTTTGCACATATCCCTTTCTGCAACAACGATTAATAATGACTTTGAAAACTTAGAGCTGTTGCTCTCGCATATTTGAGATACACAAAGTATCTTTATGTACCCAGTTCAACTATCTTAGTTGCCGAAATAATGATTTAATATTTTAGCAGAAGCATTCATAACGTTTGGATAAAGAACAAGCCAACCCTGAAGGGTTCAAGATTCTAATGCTTTGTGATGCAGGAACATATCTAAAATGTGTACCAGGTTTATGGTGCAATAAGATTTCTGACCACATAATAATGATTGATTTCTGGTTACATATCATATAATGATTGACACTTCCAAAAATTATAGCTAGCAATTTTAATATTTTAATTGGTAAATCGTTTTTAAAGAGAAAAAAGATAAACCTTATAATAAACAAATATGAAAATTCATATATTTTTTCTATAGTGTAAAAATGGGGCATGCTTACATATAAAAGTTTTTTTATTAAATAACACTTCCTTGTTGCATAATTGAAATTGTAGAGCAAATTTTTGTGATTCTTGTAGTAGTAAAATCATCAAAATCAGGTTGATAAATCATAATATTATAGAGTTTGTTTTTAAAAATTGAGGCACATAGCATTCTATTACTATATAAGGTTACTAGTCACATGCCCACTGATCTTTACTATAAAATTTTACCCCTTTAACTGCTGACTACTAATTAAGTATTTTAAGACATATGCACAGACTAGTACATGCACTTTTGTTGCATTGGATTTTTTTCACTTCTTTTCATTTTTGCAATTTTAATTTTTATTTTTTTGGCATCTTTTTTTTTGGCTTTTTGGCTTTTTATTTTTTTTTTGTTAATAGCTGTAATAATTATGTAATGATAGTTTCATTTATTTTTTTTCAAAGTCTAATTTTTTTCATATCGATTTATAAAAATGTACTAAAAATTGGAATCAAATTTTATTATTTTTTTATTTTTATTACCTATATAAAATAAAAATGAATGATATAAAATATAACGATAATTTGAATAATATTAACATTTTTAAACATAATTCATAATAGTCATCCTCTTTCTGCTAATCACTAAAACTGAGTTTGGAACAAGACACAAATACAGAATATCATAAAAATTATTACTAAAACGCAAGAAGATTGCATAAAGGAAAATAAAACCCAACTAAAAATAGCAAGGATTTTTAAGATAGCTTAGTACATCAAGATATACTTGGAGAAAAAGTTTTGTTTATGGAAATTTTCTTGAAAATTTGGGAAAAACGCAAGATCCTTGTCTTACAAGCAGGCAATACACATAAACAAAACAAAACAAGTAAACAAAAAAGATCACGTACAGAAATAAAAAGTAAACAAGATGGCTCACGTACAAAAATAGAAATAAGACAAATTAAATAGAAAATACAGAAGAATATTCTAGAAACCACTGGCAGTTACATGTGATTTAGCAGTTTTTGGAAATTCAACGATAATTTTTTAATACAATGGAGATTCTAAGTCTTACAAAAAGATTTTTTCTAATAGATGATGAAAAAATTATCGATGCATTACTAGCATTAAAGTGGGATACTGATACAAAAAAAGAAATCGTAAAAAGATTTCTTAACATAGCGAGCTCTTCAATTTAGCAGCAGTCAGAAGTATAATAGAAGCCCAGTTGAGAGTTTTGAGAAAAGGAAAAGAGGATAGAGAAACTAAGATAAAACAGAAAGAGATGCAAAGAAAAGAGGAGGAAAAAAACAAAGAGGAGGAGAGGAAAAAGAAGGAAGAAGAGGAATTAGAGCAGAAAAAGGCAATACTACTCGATTTTGAAACAGGAACTTTTGACTATGCTATCGAATCATTATACAATTCAGTCAAAAAAGAAGAAGTTAAAGAGAAAGTGGAGGATAGCGAAGCAAAACTTGAAGATATAGAAGAGTTGATACATGCTCCAAAGAATAGATCAATGGAAGAATTACCTAAAGCAAATATATACAAAAGAGACATAGAGGTCGCAAGGGAAGCACAAACATTATATGAATATAATAAAAAGGAAGATATCGAGCTAGTAGTATAGGATTTATATACCAAAATGACCCGAAATCAACTTTGGCATATAGTTAGTAAAATGGCCAAAGTGAAGAGTATGGATTTAAGTACAAATAGAAATGGCTCAAAAAAAGCTAAAGTCAAAATAGAAGTAAGAAATAAAAAGCATTGCGAGGAAATTAAAAACACTTGGGCCATTCCAATTGACAACAAAACATTAGCAAGAATATCACTAGAGGAAGAAGGTAATAACATATTGGAAAAGAGGAAACAAATTTGAGTAAAAGTCAAAGGAGTACCAGGCTATGCGAGTGAAGTTCTTTTGTGGAGACAACTAAGACAGTTAGGAGCTAAATTTGTCCATATTTTTAAAAACAGAAATGACAACTCTCGATCTTCAGCTATAGTGGAGTTCGCAAACTCTGAGAATAAAATTAATGCACTTAATATGAGAATTAGATACTTTAACAAGAAACTAGAATGGGAAGAAGATATTGAACAAAATATGGGAAAAGTATCGAATAAATTAAGTAGTATTACGTTGAATAGTAGAAAAGAGTTATTATAGTAGAAAATAGAAGTAATATAATAGTAAGGAAAAAAGAGTATAGAAATATAACAGCAGATAGAGTAACTCTTAAAAAAGGCAAGGAGAATTGGGTAAAAAAGCAAGTAGAGGAAGCAGTTGAACACAATAAAAATGAAACACAAAGATTGTGGAAAAGAGAAGTAAAGAGTTCAGACCAAAATGGAATTATACAAGAAGCAGTAGAAGAAAAGTCTGCTGAAAGTGCCATAAGTAGCATACTTAAACGACTTGAACAAATAGAACAAAGTTTGGGACATTTGGTATTAAATCCTATGTGCTCCTAACAGGCGCCAAAGTTGAATTAAAGAAACAGGCTCAAAAAGAGCCAAAAAAACGGGGAGGGAAATGAAGAATGGAGAATGGAGGGAGGATAGCAAGGTTAATACAGGGTTAGAGAGTAGTAACAGGCTAAAGAGAAAAGGACAAAGAGAAACAAAAAGAAGAGATTACTATGGAAAACCAGGTACAAGAGTTAAAGGATTTTATCGCGCAAATTAAATCAACTTATACAAAGGACAAAATAGAGCTCAATGTAGTAGTATATAATATAAACAGTCTTAAATCAAACAATCACAAATTGGAATTACTTTTCGAGTGGCTATTGGATAATAAAGTGGATATAATCGGTTTAGTGGAGACAAATATTTCAAACAAAGAAGGGTACTTTATAAAAAAAGTTGTGGCAAGTACAGAAGCTTCTGGTCGAATGCAAACCTCAACAAGAAAAAGGGTCAGGGGTAGGTCTGTTAATAAGTGAGCAGTGGGAAAAACATTTAAGAGGAATTGATAGAACAAACGAGTATATGATATCAGCCAACTTTATATTCAAGCAGCTCGAGATTTTAATAATAATGCTTTATCTTCCACCCAATGATAAGGAAAAAAGTAAAAAGATTCAAAGAGCAGTTCTAGATAAGTACGTCAAGTGAACGCAAAGAACACAAATAGTAGTTATGTGTGACTTCAATAGTATTATAGACACTGAACTAGATTGTTCATATAGCTCTAAACAGAAAATAGTTAAGCAGAACCCCTTACTAAAATGGTTGATAAGGTAGAATTTTAGGGACACGTTTAGAGTAATGAATCCAGAAGCAAAAGAGTTCACTTGGACAAATGGGGAATCAAGCTCGAGAATCAACCAGATATGGATTACAGAAGAGCTGGCACATGGTTTATATAATGCAGAAATACAGGAAATAGAAACTTGTACGAATAGTGACACAGAGCTGTATTATCTAAAATAGATTTAGGACATTTAATCGCTAATCATAGAGCAGCGCAAATAAGAAAAGAAAAGCATTATAGGATGTATTTCTTTATGACATGGCAACTAAAGAGAACTGAGAGCAGTATAAAAAGAAACTGGACCAGCATCTAGTGAAAAAAATAAATCTACGTGATTTGGAACAACTCGATCATTTGAATAAAATTGCTGAAAGTCAGAAAAAGGGTTTGACAACAGGATCGATAATCTATAGGATTTAATAAGTAACGCAATTTTAACAGCTGCCAGAAAGTGTCTGCTAAAAAGAAAAGTGTCTAATACAATAGGAAACAAGAAGAGAAAAGAGGTCAATTTGTCCAAGACACTTATGCAACTAGGAAGGTGGTTTAGTATAGAAAAGACAAATTTAAGATTAAATCTGCTAGAGGAAAATATAGAAGAATTGAATATTGAAATTGACTACATTAACCAATGGCATGGCACGTATATAGAGAAAGCACAAGGTGGTTGGATGCAGGACTTGATTGAAGATTTAAAAGGATGGTAGAAATTGTTGTATGGTAGAAGATTACAAGAATTGGAAATACAAAGACAGAAGGAAATAGAAGAAAATATAGGAAAGAGATGTGAGATGATTAACAATGAGCAAGGGAAAATGTTGATAAGCCTCCTGGATAGTCCAAGCAAAAAGATTCAGATAGATAGATTGTTGGAAGAAGATGGAAGAAAGCGAAACCTAATTATCAACTTTGAGGAAGTAAAAGAAAAAACAAAAGTGCACTTTAAAAATTAGCTTAGAGCCTGACATTTTAGACAAGATATGCTAGATGGGAAGTGGTCAGAGATCTACAAACCCAAAGATTCGATTAGGACAGAATGGTACAATAAGTTGAGCCAGGAGATATCAGAAGTAGAGTGGCAAGAAATGTTAATGAACTTGAGAAAAAACACAGCTCCAGGGGTCTTAGGAATTATATATATTATGATACAAATGGCAAGTGTGCAAGCACAAAAAATTTTTAGAAAATTTGCGTAATTGTGCATCAAAACAGGAAGAGTACCGGGAAAATGGAAAGTTTCACAAATTTATCCTATTCCCAAAGAGACAAACTAGCAGTATAATTTGAACAATGTTAGACCGATTGCATTGATTGAAACATTTCGAAAATGCACAACCAAAATTCTTACAAAAAGACTAGCCAAGGTAATGTGTAAAAACAAAATCCTGAAGGGGCCAATTTCCCAGGTCTTCCTGGCAAATCAACAGAAAAACCTATACACATCATAAATGCAATAATGGAAGATGCAAAAGACAATAATAAGGAGCTATAGCTAGTTTTTCAAGATATGAAGAAAGCTTTTGACTCAGTCTCGTTGGAAGCTTTAAAATTAGCAATGGAAAGGTTGAAACTGCCGGAAATTACGATCACACTTATTTTAAACTTTTTTTAAAAAGACAATCCAAGATCATTACACATTGGGATGTGACAGAAGCATTTGAAGTAAATGATGGAATTGAGCAAGGAGAAGTACTCTCGCCAATAATATGGCAGATCTTTTATGATCCATTGTTAGAAAGAATCCAGAGTGATCCTAATTTAGGTTACACAGTATCAGTTTCAATTCCATACAATTACAATTTAAATTTCTCTACGCAGAAAGGATGGAGGCAAGCAGTAGTCGCCTATGCAGATGATACGACCTAGATAGCTGGTTCTAAAAAGCAAATGGAAGAAATGTTGCAAATCGTGGAGGAGTTCTTTGAGATCAATGACATACAAATTAATGGAAAAAATCAAAGCTAATTGTCATGAACTCACACATACAAAAGGAAGATATAAAAGTTTGGTTAGGAAAAGAATGGTTAAGAGAAGAGAATTCGAACAAAATTACGAAATTTTTGGGAATCTGGTTAAATAATAGACTTAAAGTTCACTAATTAATTCAAGAGCAAAAGAAGTAGTTCGCTCAACAGTAAGAGGCCTCTATGCGAAGAGAATGTCTATAGTGCAGATTGCACATATAAATAATGCATATATCGTCCCTAAGCTAATTTATATGCTACAAACAATGAATTTGTCAAAAAGTGTATTAGAGAAAATTCAGGGCCCGTTGCTAGGGTTAGCAAAAAACAAATTAGAAATTGTTAGAACGATAGGGAATAGTGTAGTTTTATACAGAAACTTAGCAAATTGCAATTTATTAGAAAAGCAGTTGTTGATGAAGCAAATTACAAGTCTCCATGCGCGTTTCAATGCAACAGGCCCAGTAGAAATCTTAACCAAGATGCATATCAATCAAGGCCTACTGCTGTTAGATGCAACAGAAAATAACTGGCACATAAGTCCTTTAGTTACCTGCCAAAAATTATAAAAAGTTAATTTAGCATGCTTCGTAATGTTTAAAGCCAAAGAACTGCAAATCACTTTAAAATTCAATTCTTTGGACTTAAAGTGTGAAGAAAAGAACATAAAGAAGGTAATACTGCCAAACAAGATAATATGGGCATAGGCTGAGTTCAGGTGGACGAGAAGGAAGAAAATATTATAGATGAAGGATATATAGGTGCATAAACTGGCCTTCTTCGTCAAAACCTGAACTTTTGGCAGTATAGTGTATACTTCTTTGTACACCGCAAAAGAAGAAAGTAAAAATATACACAGATAGTGCAGTAGTCGTTGAAAGTTTGAGGAATAGAAAAGAGTTTGTAAAGGAGAAGAATTATAATTTAAAAAGGAGTATTAGGAGCATTATAGAAATAAAGCAGCTACACATAGAGGTGTTTAAAATAAAAGGGCATAGTAATAATAGGTGGAATGACAGAGCAGATAGTTTAGCTAGTGAATGTACCCGGGTAGACCTTGCAATTGTGTGTTATAGTAATTTATCCGGATATCCGAGTAATTTAATAGTAACCGGGTAGAGGTTTTCCCAACAGGTACAATCCCTAAGTTTAGCAAGGGAGGGTTCAAAATTAGATAACTTAGATAAAATAATAGTAGAGTCGCCTCAAGGTATAAGTGTCGCACTTTGCTGGAATGAAACAATAATCAAAGATCCAACAAGGCAATTCATTAAAGATATCTTAAACTTGAAAACGGTAATAGAATGGAGGTTCACATCAGTGTCGTGGTGATGGCCTACACCCCTGTATCTATATCACTAGGGTTGGGAACGATCACAGGTCACGTGGTAGTTTCTTTCTGCTCCCGTAAGGCGTGACCGGGTAACATAGATGGTGTGATCTGTTAATACATGAATTTAATTAAAAGCTTATTTGTATGTATTGCATAAAGTATGTAACCGGGTAATCTAGTACCTGGATTGATAATCTGTAATAAAAGTGCAACGATCTAAATGGAAAGTTGCAGGGAGTTTTAGTTTAATAAAATATAAAGCTTCTTAGTTAATAAATGTACTTATTGAAAAACTGTAATTGAGGTGGTAGTGCCTGGTATGATACACCAGTACAAAGCGAGTGCTCAAACTTAGTGGGATTCGAACCAAAACCCTATAGTTGTGAACCAGCACGACAAACAAGGACCTGGGTAAGCGAACAGAAGTCTCGCTATAATTATTCAGTTAAGTTCTTTGTTAGGAAACAGCAAAACTTGCAAACTTGAAGTAAGCATTAGGGTTTTGAAAGCCAAAGTCGAAGGTTGAGCAGTAGTTCTCTTGCCGTATATTTGCAAGTTAAAGAATGATATTAGTATAGTTGTAGTAAAATGAAACCACAAAGGACGATATTACCTGGAAAATGACGAAGCAATAATGTGATATGTTTGACATTTGATGAACATGGGAAACTGTTCTACAATGGTGGTATTGTCGAGATAGTGGATTTTCTTTGGGACTTTGAAAGATATGCCGAATTGAAAAGAAGGAATGATAATGTGAAGAGTAATAGAATTGTGTTGTACGTATTGAAGAGTCAAAGGCCGTAGATGCGCAAGAAGATTAAGTTGTGTGATACATGGTACAGTTTAAAGGAGGCATTGATTAAAGGAGTCGTAGAAGTTGAAGAAAAGATCAATAAGGTGTGGAGTATAAAACAAAGAAATAACGAATCTATATTGATGTACACTTACCATTATGAAACACTTGTTGCTCTGGTAAAAGGGTTCATCAAGGATTATGAAGAGATGTATTGGTATATATTTGGGCTAAAGAAATCATATCGATGGAACATAGAGGTAATGTGTCCAGTCACATACGAAGAAGCCAAAGATTTGGCATTGTGCGCGGAAGTTGAAGGTGATGACAAAAGTATAGACGAATGGAAATCAAGTGACAAGTTAGACCATACTGGCACTAAAATAAAACAAACGAACATTAAAAGGAAAAATATACCTGAAGTTGAAATCGAAGACGCTAATGAGATACTTGACTGTAACCAACAATCAGCTGAGATGGAAAATGTTAGTATAATGAATGACCTTGATCGACATGATCGAGATAAAAGTGGAGTCAAGGATGACTATGTTTTGGATGGGTTATAATGTGATTGATGATATGATGAATGTATATTTTGGTGATGATGAAAATCATGAAAGTGGTGTAAAAGAAAAATGTTGTAACAAACCTGATAATGATGAGAACTGTACCGTCGAAATGGATAATTGTTGGTGGGATGATCTGGAATCTGAAGTCGATCGATTGTTGTTGGTTATAAGGGATGGTGTGAATTGTAGATATAGTACAGAAAAGAATGATCGTAAAGCACACGTTTATCATCAAATACTTGAGAGGATAGATCACAGTAATAGTATATACAATCTTGGAAATTGTGATCAGGATGGAATCGGTCTTGAAAGTAATAAACAATCAGCATTCATCGATTATCAAAAGCCTGCAGAAATGGATAGTGCTGCCGAAATGGATAGGTTTGGCAATTGTCATCGTAATGGTATAAGAGCTGAAATGGATAACAAACTTGTGGCCAATTTCAAGAAAGTGGTTGATGTGACTTGGAAGCGTAAAGTGGATAATAGTATCAGAATATTGTTATTTTGGATGAACCTTATGAGTGTTATACTTAACTCATACCTTAGACAAGTTGATGGACAATTGAATAAAACAAACGAATATGTGAAGGTCGTCGAAGGTGGTACAAGAACTATAGACATTGATGATGTTCAAAGAAAACAAAAGGCTGTGGGTAATGAAGTATCGAAAGTGGATTTTGATCATGAAATTCCAGCGCTTGAGAAGCTGAGTGAAAGTGAAAATTATGTTGTAGATGATGAATTTCTGCAGAGTAATAGCAAGGATAATTCTGTGATGAAACACCAAATGCATAAGCAAAGAACGACAGTGAAGTCGGGATTAATATGTGGGAAAAATAATGTGGAATATTGTGATGTTTATGATAATATTAGATATCATGATGGGACTCAATATAGATAGTTATGCGAGTCTAGATTGTGATCAAAGAGTGAGTGTCAGTAATCATAATTCGGTTGGGAATATTAATTATGGCGGATATATAATTAATGATGAAGGTTTTGAGAGGAATTATGAACCGAATAGAGGTGATATTGACTTTGAGGACGAAGTACATGGGGATCTAGCTCCTGTCGTGGTGATGGCCAACACCCCAGTATCTATATCGCTAGGGTTGGGAATGATCACAGGTTACCCGATCGTGACAGGGTAACATAGATGGTGTGATCTGTTGATGCATTAATTTAATTAAAAGCTTATTTGTATGTATTGTATAATGCATATAACCAAGTAATCTAGTACCCGGATTGATAATCTGTAATAAAAGCGCAATGATCTAAATGGAAAGTTGCAGGGAGTTTTAGTATAATAAAATATAAGGTTTCTTAGTTAATAAATGTACTTATTGAAAAACCATAATTGAGGTGGTAGTGCCTGGTACAATACACCAGTGCAAAGCGAGTGCTCAAACTTAGTGGAATTCGAACCAAAACCCTATAGTTGTGAACCAGCACGATATTGGCTATATAAAAGTTAAAGCCGGAACATAATGGTAGCATACACAACTGGACACTGTTGTGGAGGAAGCTTAGAAGCCAAAGTGGAAGCCACTGTACAAGCATGGAAAAGAACAAAAAACTTAGTACGCTGATTAAATGCTTAAATAAAAAATTACTGATCTTACAAAGCTTAACACAAAGAAGGCCGGATGTATACAAAAGTCCATGTTATAGCTTGTAAAGAAGAGAAAGAGGAAAACCAAGACCATTTGGCATCATGCAAAATATATGAGGAAAATTGGAATAAGATTGAAGATCCATTGATAGATAAAGCATGGTCAAGTCTCCCAATGACATCCAAATGAATACAAGTAAACAGCAGTTAAAAGAAATTTTTTGGGGGACACAACGAGAAAAGAAGCTAAAAACAAGATCCAATATAATGAAATGCTTGGTACAAGAAAAAGTGGTAGAAGTATTAAGAGAGGTAATCAGCCCATTATGAATAGTTAAAAATTTCTTAATAGTATTAATTAATATGGCTTGGAACGGCTTCTATGAAAACATATGAAAAAAACGTTGTGAGATAGTAATCCAATGGGAAAAAGAAGCTAGCATTAGTACGCAAATCAAGAGAAGAAAAGGCTAGTTCAGTTAAGTTTAACTTCTAGCAAAAGAGATACTATTCTGAGAGAAGATTCAGTTCATATAAAAAAGAGCCAACCGCAAAATGATAAGAGTAAAGAGAAAAAAAGAAAAAAGAGGAGAATAGCTTAGAAATTAAAAGGGCATGGTTGAGCTCAATAGAAAATTTAATAGAAAATAGATCAAAGCCATTTTCTTATGGCATTTTAGACTAGCTTGGTATAGTCCCGAGTTCAGGCATTGCTCCCAAACCAGTGCGGCAGACCGCTTCTGGACACTTATTGAAGTAGCCAGAGGATGTCGAACCACATGTTTAAGTCAAAATGTATTATAGTTACAAGAATCTTAATAAAGGTTATCGGCAAGGCTGCCAAAAGAAAAAAAAATATTAACATTTTTAAAATCAATTCCAACTTAATTAATAAAAGTACCAGAAGTCTTAAAACCAAACCTAAAATATCCTGAACAATATAACTATTCTTGGAGTTAAAACCCATTTACAAAATAAAAATATTGTTAATCAAAATCTTTAAGTCAGTAACTATGATCTGATAACAAACTAAATAATGAATCAAATAATGAAGTAAATAATAACTTTGACTTAAAAAATTATCTGAACAGAGACCTAGCTGATATGAATAACAGCAATGTTATTAACGAACTGAATAATGAACTGAATAATAAACTGAATAATAACTGAATAATAAGCTAAGTAACAATGAATAATGATATAAGGGGAGCGCCATTTATCACCTGATTTTTAGCTAGGTGGGGGGTAGAGCAATTATCAGGTCCTATATATAATATAATATATATAATATATATAAATATATATTTATATATATTATTATATATATATAATTTTTAATATTGAATAACTTTTGATTCACTAGTCCATTTTTGATGATTAACTACCAAAATGTTCACCTCAGTGAGACGATTCTAAAAGCCTAAAATCACTAAATTCTAATTACAGGATCCTAAGATCAACAAAGATTTGTATTCTATAAACAATCAATAATTAGACATGTCTAATTCGGTGCACCTAAGTTTTATGATGAATACCACATGCCATATTGATTAGAATCAGATTATTTTGGTACCATTTGATTCGTCTCATTGAGACTAGTGCTCCTAGGTCTGGTCCAGGTCTGGTCTGGTCCAGGTCCAGTCCGGGATCAGACCAGACTCAGACTCTAAATTTTACTAATTACAGACTTCAAACCAGACACAACTATGAGTCCGGTCCGGGTCTGGTCTGAAATCTGCAGACTGGTCTGCGTCCAAATATATTTATATGTATTTTTTGGCACTGAACAAGTTTATTTAGTGCATTTGTTAGAATAAATTAGTAAAATTTTATGAATCATAAGATTTTATAGAATTTTATTAATAAAATTCTATAAAATCTTATAATTCGCAAATTTTTATTAATTAATTCTAACAAAATGCACTAAGTAAACTTGTTCAGCACCTAAAAATGTATTAAAACGGCTGGTTTGTTTTTATTTTACTTGAAATTTAGAGATTTGATGCACAATTTTGGAGTTTTGATCAAAAAAGACAAATTTTAACATCTTATCTCCAAATTTCAAGTAAAATAAAAAAAACACTGCCAATTTAATGTATTTTTAGGTGCTAAACAAGTTTACTTAGTGCGTTTTGTTAGAATTAATTAACAAAAATTTGTGAATCATAAGATTTTATAGAATTTTATTAATAAAATTCTATAAAATCTTATGATTCATAAAATTTTACTAATTAATTCTAACAAAATGCACTAAGTAAACTTGTTCAGCACCTAAAAATACATTAAATCGGCAGGGTTGTTTTTATTTTACTTGAAATTTGGAGAAAAGATGCATAATTTTGGATTTTTGATCAAAAAAGTCAAATTTAAGCATCTTTTCTCCAAATTTCAAGTAAAATAAAAACAACCCTGCCGATTTAATGTATTTTTAGGTGCTGAACAAGTTTACTTAGTGCATTTTGTTAGAATTAATTAATAAAAATTTGTGAATTATAAGATTTTATAGAATTTTATTAATAAAATTCTATAAAATCTTATGATTCACAAAATTTTACTAATTAATTCTAACAAAATGCACTAAGTAAACTTGTTCAGCACCTAAAAATACATTAAATCGGCAGGGTTGTTTTTATTTTACTTGAAATTTGGAGAAAAGATGCATAATTTTGGATTTTTGATCAAAAAAGTCAAATTTAAGCATCTTTTCTCCAAATTTCAAGTAAAATAAAAACAACCCTGCCGATTTAATGTATTTTTAGGTGCTGAACAAGTTTACTTAGTGCATTTTGTTAGAATTAATTAATAAAAATTTGTGAATTATAAGATTTTATAGAATTTTATTAATAAAATTCTATAAAAACTTATGATTCATAAAATTTTACTAATTTATTCTAACAAAATGCACTAAGTAAACTTGTTCAGCACCAAAAAATACATATAAATATATTCGGGCTCAGACCAGTCTGCAGACTTCGGACCAGACTCAGACTTGACTAAAAAGTCTGAATATAAAAAATAAATTTACTTAGTAATTTTAAAAATTACTATTAAAATTACACAAAAGTTGAACGATCTTGGGATCCTGTGATTGGATTTTGATGGGGTTGAGCTTGTTAGAATCGTCTCACTGAGACGAACATTTTGGTAATTGAATCATCAAAAACAGACCAGTAGATCAAAATTTATCCAATTTTTAATATATATATATATATATTATTAAATTTTAACCAGTCAAATGCTTAGAAAAATTATCAGGTGGGGGTAGGGGGTCAGCTACTTAGTGAAACCCTAATCAGGTGATTTCTGGCGCTCCCCTAAGCAGTGACCTGAATGATAGTATAAATAATGACTTGTATAATAATATGAAAGACAATCAGAACAATGATTTAAATGGTGATCTAAACAATAAAGACCTTAACTTTGGTCTAAAAAATTACCTAGAAAAAAAAATAAAAGTGAAGCAAATTCTCAAATTTTTACATGAACTTCTCTACCTGAACTATTAAAATCTATACTTCCCAAAGATTATTCTTACTTAATTAAAAGGTTTAATGTGTTGCCGTCATTTAAAACTGATGAAAATTTTACAATCTCACAATTTGAATTAGATGCATTTGTGAATGTAAATACTAAAGAAAAAGCATCCAAATGGTTTATAGCATTTGAATCATGGTCAAAAACTACAATGCCTGAAACCAAACATTATAAAATTAAAGGAAGACAAATACTTTTTGTAAATTGCATCACTGTGTTTACAGTAACAAAGTAAAGGAAAAGCAAGAATCTCGTAAAATAAAACAGTTAAATCATTTAGAATGTAAAATACAAATTGACTACAACAATGCATCTTTGATTAGAAAATTGGCATATTGAATACAGCATCCACTTGAAATAAATATAAAATTTACTTATAATCATGTAGTAAATTCAGCTGTATCATTGAGTTCTGTTATATAAAAATGAAGTACATGAAAAATACTTAGAGCTGTTTAAAGATGGTCATTCCCCTGCATTAGTATTATATGCTTATACATGTGAGCTTTATTTAAGTACTAAAAATGATCAAGAGCTGTTAGAAGTATTGGCTAATCAGACTCAAAACCTAGGTTATAATTATGTTGCAAACTTTTTTAACAATATCACAGCAAAATATTAGGTGATCCTAATAGAGAAATAATGGTTGAATGGTTAGAAAAACTTGTTAATAACTATAATAGTTCATGTCAAGGCAAAGCAGTCTTACAAAAGTATGATGAATGCAATAAAAATGAGTTTATACTGTGTATTGTAACCAACTTAATGTTACGAGTGCATGAAAAAATTCTACTGGCAGGCAAATTGTATTATGTTGATGCTTCATTATCATTTGAGTTCTTTAATACATCTATAACACTTTTTTATACTAGTTGCACAGTAGGTGTACTTCTATTGGGCCTATTTATAACTTCTAATGAAACAGAAATTACACTAAAAAGGGCTATAGATTTATTAAAACCAATTTCTTTCTTTATACACATTTTTTGGACATGGACCTCAAATTGGGCCAAATATTTTTCTTACTAATGATTCAAGTGCAAAGCGCAATGCTTAGAAATTTGGCTAACTGCAAGAAACATGTTTTTTATATATATTTCATATATTACAAGCTTTTTGAAGATAGTTCTATAATGCAAAGCACCGTATTAATAAAGAAGACTGAGTATTAATTATACAAAAAATAAAAAAATTCTCTATGCATCCTCTGCTTCAGAAATGAATGTGCATTATTCAGAGTTTAAGCAAAGTTTTTATTATTTATACCCTTTATTACAAAAGCATTTTGAGCATTATAGGAGAGGCACTATTTTTGGGCACTGTCTTTTTGTCTAGGGATACCCATGCATAGGAACAATACTAACAATTATATTGAATGAGTTTTTTGTAAATTAAAAGATATTATATTTACAAGAACACAGGTATATAATATTACAAATGTTTAGATTTGTAACTATAAATATAGAAAGGTTTTATGAATGATGATTACTCAATTTTCTGCCTGAACATTTACAAATTGCAAAATAATTTCTATGCCCAGAAAGGGAAATAGTTAATGCAGATTGTATTCAAAAATTAAATATGAGCAATGAATTTTTAGTACCAAGTACAAAACAGGATACTGGGGTTGTTTACACTATAAATAGTAAAATTGAATGTGTACATGCTTTGTTGGTATATCAGGTGTACCCCATAAGCACCAGAGTGCTATTGTGATAAAATTTAATATTTATATGTTAAATTTTTTGCCCTCATTAACACCTAACGATTGCATGTTATATGCATATATTGCACTCGATTACACTACAAGAGATAACTTATTTCACAATATTATGAAAATTTTCAAACAACTATGATGAGAACTTCAAATAGTAGCATAAGTAATGCTAGTGAAAATCTCAAGATGATAATGAGCTTAAGGAAATTAATACTACTGCATTTAATAATTTTTTAAATGAAATTAAAAAAGATTATAAAAACACTGATTCTCAGTACTAAATAAATTTATAAAACATTATCAAGCAGCAAAAAGCCAGTCAACTTCTTGATTAACCTTATTTCTTTATGATCTTAATAGTGGTGCTGACCCTATAGCTTGTATTTGAAGCAGCTCTATGATTCGAGTTCAGGTTGAATTTGTCAAAAGATGCAAAACAAAAGAGTTAGGATATAAGCGGAAGTTACTAGCAGCTCCCAAAGATAAAGGAAATTCCAATCTGCAAATTATTCCCAGTTGGAAAAAAAGAAACAATAGCAAAAAAGAATACATTTGACTGAAAATGTAATGAAAAATAGGCCAAATTAAAAGGTTTTAAAATTATTAAAAAAAAAAAGAGTATAAAGTTGAATATTTTGAAGATTGGCACAAAATGTTCATATTTTCAAAATTCCCAAAGATAGTGAATTCTAATACTCATTGCTTGCAAGCTTTTTGAAAAAATCAGATAAAGAATACTTTAAAAAGCAATGTATTATCGAAGGATTGATGCTATATATGCTATGTCTAGTAAAAAAATAAAAATTTTAATGTGGTCAAAAATCTTTTTTTAGTGAATTAGCAGCTATATTGAATTGAATTTAAATATTTAAAATAATTATCTTTATTTTAAAAGTTGTAATTGAAGAATAAATTTATTATAAATAACGAATTGTATTTGCTAAGTCTAATACTTTTTTTGAATTTAGACAGCCTTGCTAGCACTTTTATTTAAAATGATTGTATTTGTAATATTTGTAACCAAAAACAAGTAACTATTTAAAGGATAAATCTATTTGTAACAACCTGTTACACTCTTATTTGTAATATTGTCGAAATCACATGATACTATTAATTGTTTATTTGTGTAAATAGAAATATAAAGGTCCAGTTTAGTCCTGACTCAACTCCAAGACTTGAAACTTCAATTGCATTTAGTATATTTAGATACATACTTATATGTTTTCTTAATATATTGATTGGCATATGAGTTGAAGTTCTAGACTTTTTACATTTCTAGATGCACGAGTTGAAGTCGAGTTTTTTCTAGGCACACTAAAAGTACAAATTGGTAAATTGAAAACTTCCTTATCTTTAAAAGTACTTCCTGAAATAGAAACTGACCAGCATCATCCAATTATCTAATAGCAGTAATTCTAGAAAAGTACATACCTATAACATATGCAAATAAATGTTTATTGACATGATATAATAATTACTCCTAAATATAAAAATTCAGTGATCAGTCAAATTGCCAATTTTTTTGCTTTTTTTCTTTTTTAATAATAAAGTCTTACTTACTCAAAAAAATATCTTGTGAGTTAAAGTGAAAAACTTAGTGAAAAGCATAACAAAAAAGGAGCTTGTTTTTTTTTTGTATCTCATCTCTGGTCCAAAAAAGTGTCTCAACGAAATAAACAATAAGAAACTTTGTTGATAAATAGTCATTGATTTGTTAGATATGGATATGGAACTTCAGGATATATGTTATGTTCATAAAAAAATTAATAATAATAAAAAGGTTTGTTAAAATATTTTTTTCTTTGTTAGAGATTTTTAATATGCTTACTGCAAAGAATATTGAAGAGGTCCAAAGCAATAGTAATCACAAAGATAATATTGAATTAATATCGAATGCTTTACACGAATTTGAAAGTAATTAAGAAATACCTGATTTTAGTAACTAGCATCTCAAAAATTTAAAAGTAAATATGTTAGATTGTATAAATGAATAATTATTTTTTATATTGTTTTTTTTTTGACTAGATACAAATGTACTTAACAAAATTGTGGATCTTTTTGTTGGTTATTCCTGCGCTCATGGGAAGAGATAGACACAATTATGGAAACATACAGTAAACAACAGGGATTTGGAATTATTAAAAGAGATTAGAACGACATCCAAACAGTAGTATCAAACTTCATAGTTTCAGATGTAAATTTGGAGGCTGCTATAAGCCAAAAAAACATATTAATATTGATAAACACTGAATCCGCAAGTTAAAATGTCAAGAATGTGAATGGAGCATTAATATCAATTGTTCAAAAACACTATGTATAACAATTACCACATTTAATAACATACACAATCATGAATTGCATCCTAATGTGGTAAATTTTTCTTCAGTACATTGAGATATTTCAAAAGAAGTTCTTAATGAACTTCAATTTTTTACCAAATATAGCAACTTAATAATAGGAACCCAAAAAAAAAGCTGTTAAAAGCAAAGTTTCCAAATAAATCTATTTTGGAACGTGGTTTTGCAAATACAATTCAAAAATTTAAGGTTAAAATGGAAGAAAATATGGATGCATTTCGTTTACTCACAACACTAATTTAAAAGAAATCACTTGATCCTGCATGGGTAGTTGAGTTCAAACTTGATCACAAAAATAGACTTACCCATCTTTTCTAGATGTTACTAGCGCAGATTGCTCTTTGGCCTGAATATTATGAAACATGATATTATTTTAAATAATAATACTGCCAATACCAACCACTATCAGATGCAACTTTCACTTTTTCTTGTTGTGAATAACAACACTAGGTCTCATCTTGTTGTACAAGCACTCATTTCTGATAAAACAACAAAATCATATTAATAGATTTTGGAGTGTACAAAAAATGCCATTTTATCTGAACTGTTAATATTTGTAACAGATACTAATCATGCTGCAGATTTAGTAATTGAACAAATATACAAAACTATATACCAAATTCACTATATTTTAACAGTTTATGTGAGGAAGTTTTTTATGAAAGATGGACACAACTTACTGAAAAGTATATCAATGCTAAAGATTACTTAATGAAAGTACTATATCCCAGTAGACGAGCATATAGTGCTTTGATTCATAATCTGACTAATTCAGATTAATCCGATAATTCAGATTAATCTCGGATATTCTTGTCCATTAATTTTAAATGGATAAATTCTAATACATGTCAGATTAAAAATAAAGATTATTCGAATTATAATCCCAGATATTGCTAGGATCTCACATATTAGTATCTGGTATATATGTATGTACGTAGGTACATACCAGATACACACGTACATACATACAAAGGTAATATATAAGGTATTTTCAAATATACTTTTGCTTTTTGCTTTTTTTCAACAAAAGCTGAACTCAGGTTTTGTTAAAAAAAAAAGCAAAAGTATTTTTGAAAATACCTATAGTATAAATCTAGTGGTACGTGCATGTAACTTTGAGTTTGTGCATATAGAGTTTGAGCTTGTGTATAAGAGTTTATTATATATATATTACTGTATTATTATACAAGATAGTAAATTATACATATAAAAATTAGATCTTTTTCTCAATAAAATTATAAAACTTAAAACAATACACTAAAAGGTGTTATTATTAAAATCGTAAAAAAATAAAAATATAATCTAGATAGTTTTATACTTCAACTATGTACATATATATACCTAATATAAAGCTTGCAAATTATAGCAAAAGAATAAATAGAAAGAAGATTAATAAACTAAAAAAAATTTCTAACCTTTAATATTTTAAAAAAATTTTTTTGTTTGGTATTGCTATAGAATGGCATACTTTTATTGTTATTTTTTTGATCACTAAAAGTGTGAATTTAGAAGTTCATAGATGGATTAATTTGTAAAAAAAAAAATGATGTAATTAAGGGTTAATTATTTATAAACTAGAAAATCGGTATACCATTAGATTGTGACAAGACGATAGCTGATAATAATTCCAACTATTATTATAATAGCAATATTGATTTTGAAACAATGTACACTGATTGGAACAATATGGCTCTTTTGAAACTTCAAGAACTTTATCTGATTTGTCAACTGAAGTATTACCTGATAGCTAAATAACTCTTGAAAATACAGAAAAGGGTATTAAAATTTAGTAATAACTTAAAAGTTTAAAAGTATTACAGATTTTAATTTTTTTAATTTTTTTTAGACAGAGTGACTACTATTCCCAAATGTAAAAAATTATGCAAATGTAGATATCCATCATTTACCCAAGAATACTTTGACAAAACCATAAATAGCATAGGTAAAAAAGTGCAAACTTGTAAAATCTTAGATAAGGATGGAAAGCGGTGCTATAGAATATAAAAATGTAGGAAGCTCGACAGGAAATTTAATTACACATCTTAGAGATGTTCATGGAATTGTTTCAGAAAATGATAAAGTCAATTCAAAAAAGGTAGTATCTATAATAAAAATTAAATATTTATATAATATGTTTTATTAATTTTTATAATTTTTAGCTGCGAAATTCTAAAATTACTGAATTTGTGTGAAAAGTTTGTCCACACTATGCACATATTCAAAAAAGACGAGAGGAAGCCTTTTAAAATAGATAATGCTTGCAAATCAACCTCTCTCTACCGTTACTAATAATGTTTATAAAAAAATGGCCAAATTCGATCCTCCTTTTGTTATTCCAGGTGAAAAAAAACAAACAATGATCATTAAAAGCTATAAATATAATCGAGAAAATTTGCAAAATCTTATTGAAATTGCAGAAAATGTTTCTCTTACAATGGATTTTTGGTCCAGTAAATTAAAACATGAATATTTGGGAATTACTGCGACCTGGATCACATTGGATTTTGAAATAAAAAATGTAATGTTGAAAATTTAATACGTTCATTCTCCACATTCTAGTAAAGTTATAGTTAGTGAACTTTATAAATTTATCGAATTGTGAATCTTAAAAATCGTATAATCTCAATTACTACTGATAATGGTAGTAACATGATAGCAATGTTCCCATTATTAAATCAAAAGGATGGATGTGAGGAGATTAAATATTTGCTGTGTACAGTTCATATCTAACAATTAGCAATTAGAAAGAGTTAGCTCTAGCAGAAATTTTAATTGCACATATAAAAAGAATAATTCAATTTTTTCAAACTCAAAAGCAATTAGAATGATTAAAAGAAGTTCAAAAAAGGCTTGGCTACACAGATTCTATAGGCTGTATTCAAGATGTGCCTACACGTTGAAACTCAACATATTATACCTGGGGATCGCCTTTATTTTTTAAAAGATGCTATCACCCAACTTCAAACTGATTTGTATACTTCAATTGACCGTGAAATCAAAAAAGATAGTAATAAATTGAAAAGCATTCTTCTTTCTGATGACAAATAGGAGTTAATAGATCAACTTATTGATTTATTAATGCCATTTGAGGAGATGACACAAAAATTTTCTGGAAATATATATGTGACTCTAAGTTGGGTAATTCCAAAAATTAAAAAAATAATTTTCGATTTAGCAAGTGAAGAACCGTTAAGTGATAATTTGTTTTCTGACAAAAATACTGTATTTGATTCAGAAGTTGTAGAAATCGATTGCAATGATAATGAAATCACAAGCAATATTACAGAAAAAAGAATTTTGATTAAAAATATATTAAATATAGCAGATATTATTATATAATTTTACAAGTTTTTATATATAAATTAAATAAGTAGTATTAGTAATAATAATATCCTGATCCTATTTCCACTTATAGATTAGAGTATTATTAATTATCTTGTGTTCTTGATATAGTAATCAGGATTATTTTTTATTAATATTTTATACGATAAAGATATACGGTTATATAATTTTATTTTGTAGGTATTTTGGAAAAGATAAAAAAAATATTTATGATGCATTGATTTATTATTGGAATGTTTCAAATGAACTTAGTTTAATAGCTACATTATTGGATCCCTGGTATAAGAACTTGGATTTTTTAGAGGATGAGTCAGAAAAGCAACAAATAAGTCAAAAACTTCATAAAGAATTTGGAGAAATGGAAGAGGCAACTTCTGAATCAAATAATTTACCTCCTCCTAGTTCTGAAACTTTCTCGCGTTTACATAAAGAATATTGTAAATAGCGTCAGATGAGAAAAAAAAGAGGTTCCGAATATACAAATTTTGGATGAAATTTTGACTTATTTGTCTTTACTATCATTGTTAGAAACCAAAAATCCTTTATATTAGTAGAAATCAAATATGCAGAAATTTTCAAACCTTTCTAAAATTGCACAGAAATATCTTGGAATACCGGCTACATTGGTTTTAAGTAAATGATTGTTTTCACATGCCGGTAACCTTATTAGTGCAAAGAAAACAAGCCTAGATCCAACTTTGGTAGATCAGATGTTATTTCTAAAAAGGAATATTAATACAATGAGCGTTTTTGCACCTGCATAGAACGAAGAAACAGAACATGGGAAATAATCAGTAAGGTGCTATTTAATTAGTCTGAGTTCCTGCTACAATTTTAATATGTTTTAAATTACCGTAAAGTAATGACTAGTAGATCCTACTATTATCCAAAGCAAGTTAAGAAGTAAAATTTGATATACTATTCATATAATTTCTTAAATAATAGTATCATTTTGTGAAATTTAAAAAAATTTTAATCTTTTTGAAATCAGTTATTTTGTGCAAGTAAGAAAAAAACTGATTTTTAATTTTTCGAACTTAGTATTAATATGAGTATTTTCATACTTTTTGAATACCGGGTTAGTGTAAAATGTTGAAGTCTGACAAAAGTAAATAAATTTACAGAATCCATATAAATAGTATACTTTTATTAGTTTAATGATTTTTATTTGTAGAATTTGTATAATTTGAGGCATAACTCATTGTTAGCCTGAAATAAATGATTTTTAACTTATAGAATTTACATAATTTAAGGCATAATTTATTGTTAGCCCAAAATAATACTTGACAGTTAGTTGTTTTGTCAAAATCTCTGCATAAAGCTAAGGTTAGCTACAAAGATCTGTACACTTATGTGCAGAGAATAATGGGATATAAATTGCATTTGTACTGATAGTTAATAGTAGGTGTGCATATATAGAAGAATTTTTGAAAATCGTGATTTTTTATAAATTTTTATGGATTGAATCTGAATTTACTAATTCGGATTATAACCAGATTTATCCAAATTCATAAAAGAGAATTCGAATTTAATCTGGATTGCTTTTTAAAAGTAGGATTGAAGCTCTACGAGCATGGGCTTGTGCATTTATGTCAAAAATATTTACTGCAGGAATTCAAACTACCTCTCGTGTTAAAAGTATGAATAATATCATTAAGAGTGTGTTAACATCAACTAGTACTCTATGTGATCTCATTAGCACACTAGAAGAGAGACTTTAAGATGAGACACAATGGAATCACTTTTTTGAATATCATACTGTCTCATCTTGCATAGGAATTACATCAGTTGGACATGATCTCTTTCCAGCGATTAATAAATTAATGAATAAATACCTTACCTTACCCTCACATACTATCAGCAGAATGCTTAGAAATAGCACAGTGTCTTTATTTTACTGCAAGTAAAATGAAATTAGATATTATTAGAATTTATAATAAGGCAAATGAATTTAATATAATATCTTGGCTAATTTTGAAATATATAGGTGCGAAATAAAGTACAGGGGTGTAATTTCGAATTTTGGCCTTAATTTAGACCAGAATTGAAATAACGTCCTTGCATATTATTTCATAATTATATAGCAATCTAATTTAATTTAATATAACACTTTTATTATATTAGAATTTTGACCTTGACATAGCTAATAGATTTGTTGAGAATATTTATAATGCTAAAAAAATTTTGTTGAAATTGATGAAATGAAAAAAATATCCAAGAAATATAGAAGATTACAAATATATGGCCTGAAAATAAGAGATATATACATTTTGTAGTGATGGTCAATTCTATTTCATATTTTTGTTCATGCATGTCTAACATATCCTAAGGCATCGTTTGCTGCCATTACTTCAGAATAATGATGCACTCAAGTGTCGCAGAGTTTCACATCCAAATGATACCTGCACAATGGTATACTGATAAGCAAAAAACCAATAATGTCGCTGCAAAGGCTTGCTGTTTTACAAACTATGAGTTAGTGAAAAATCGTTTAATGTAAATGGAATTTTGGTTCTGAATCCTTCAACTGTGCCTAAAACAGTTAGTATTGATTTGCATCATTTAGCACAAAAAAACTTAAATATGGTAAATTTGGGGACTTGCCCAGCAGGCAGTTAACTTGCTATTGAACAAAATATTTATCAAGAGATAGTAATATAGCTACAACAATTTATTGACTAATAGCAAAAAACAATGACTATACTTGCTCAAAAATGTAACCAAGATTTTTCTGAAAATGAAGAGTATAATATCGATAAAAAAAATAACTTTAATCAAGTCAAAAATCTATTAGTATTTTAATGCAAAGGATGTCTGCAACTAAACACTACGAATCAGCAAACAAAACAAAAGCCATGATCAAAAAATATTTGTAGTTCATGTGGTCTATCAGGGCATAATACAGCAAGGTGCCAAAATCACTAGGCAAGTAATTTTATCTTACCTAGTATTGGCATAAAAAATTCGCTCCATGTGATCAGTACCAAAACTCTTTTAGGTTTGTTTATTTTAGCTTAGGATTAGGGTTTGGGTAGGTTGTTATACAAACTTTTGATTTTTTTGCGTTTGTTTTAAATTTTTCTAATTGGGTTACATTACACCAAATTATGGTCTTTGGTGGTCAATAATCACGTGGGTGAATTTTTTATACTATGGTGCAAACAACCTAGTCCCGACAAATAAAATTAATGACATTCAAATTGATAATTCTTCATCAAAAAAAATAGTAATCAAAAAATACTATCTTAAAATGTTAAAAACAAGCTAAACACTTCCATGGTTTTGAATTTTTTTAAATCTATTTGTAAAAAAGTTATAGCAGGTTGAAGTTATAGTATTTTTATAATTAAATATGAAATTTGGCTGCTCTATATATATTATAAAAACAAGCAATTTGACAACCCTATATATACTAAATTTGGCCGCCCTATATATACTAAATTTGGCTGCCTTATATATACTAAATTTGGCCACCCTATATAAATTAAATTTGACTGCCCTATATATACTAAATTTGGCCACCATATGTCTACTAATTTGGCTACTAAATTTGGCCACCCTATATATTACTATAGTGTGAATATGGCATGCATACATATAAAAATAGTTTTTACTAAGTTAATGACACATGCCCACTAATTGAAATTGTAGAGCTCGTTGAGACGCATCTAATGGTGGCTAGATCATCCAAATTGGCCTAGTGGATGGCGAGAAATCGTCAAAAAACGATTGGACAACTATATAAAATCTCTATGTAACTGACTTTAAATAGTTGTCCAATCGTTTTTTAACGATATCTTGCCATCCATTGGGCCGATTTGGATGATCTAACCACCGTTAGATGCGTCTCGACGAGCTATACAACTTTCAATTAGTGGGCATGTATCGTTAACTTAGTAAAAAATTTTTTTATATGTATGCACACCATATTTACACTATAGTGATTTTCACATGTGATTGCATCACGTTATACTACAGACGATCTCTGATTAACTGACGTGACTATCAATAAAGTAATTTGGTAAATGAGCATGTGCCAATTTGGCCATATATAATAAAAATATCAAATTTGGCCATATATAATGAAATATCATATATAATGAAAATATCAAATTTGGCCACATATAATGAAAATATCAAATTTGGCCGCATATAATAAAAATATCAAATTTGGCTGCATTATGTAAATTTCAGATTTGGCTGCTAGAAAATTCTATTTGTCAAGACTAGATTGTTCGAACTATAGTATTTTTATCACTTTTTAATTTTCACTAGAGTATCTAATTGACTAATTAGGAGAATTTTACCGATTTGACTACGTATTAAGTATGTAATCACTATTATTGTATCATAGCTCTATTGCTTTACATATTTGTGCAAATAATATAATTTTGGTGCCTGTATTATACTGTACATTAAAAAATTATATATGTACTATTATATATGCCAATATGCATATTAAAAAGAAGTATTAGCAGGCATATTTGCCAGGTATAACTCCAAAAATTATATGTCCTGTTCGTGTTGTGAAATTCTGAACTACTCTTATATTTTTTATATGAAATAGTTATATGGCTTCCAAAGAGTAAATGAAAAATTGGAATAAATAATATTACAATTTATATACTGTATAATTCATTCAAAAAAGTATATCTTTTGAAAAGTTGTAGATAAATTTCTTGTAAATGGTATAAAAGATAATTTGCATATATACAAGAGTTAATTATATATTTAAACCAATTATTTTGATATGTAATTATTTATTTTTGGACCTGTTTCAGGCCTTGTTTTTTGATACTGTTACAAATAAGCATGTAATAGGCTGTTACAAATAGATTTGTCCTTATTTAAATTATAAATCTAATATCACTCAAAATTTCGTTCGATTCAATGAATTTTTAGATGCAACCTGCTGCACTATTCCAAACCTAGTTTGAATCAGAACATCTTATTATGACTGCCTACATTCAAATCTCTCTCTTAGCTTCCTAAGTAGAGGTACCTTACTGGAAAAAAAAATATATCACGAAAAAGAGATAAAAAATATAAAGGGAGAAAGCTTCAAACTCTAAACAAAAAACCAAATAAAATCAAATTAGAACAAATAGAAAGAAAAAGAAAGAGGCAAAAAACCACAGTACATGATGGCATAGTGCCACTAGGTGGTATAGAAAAAACAAAAAAAACTCAAAATATAAAGAAAAATCTAGAACTAATAATAAAAATTATATAATGCTACACAAGGAAACGCCTCGCCAAAGTATTATATATACATAAAAGAAAACAAAAGAATGTTCTGGAATTTAGTTCTGCATATCTGTCTACTCTACTGTGCCATGTCTCATTACACATCTGTTCCTGTTTATCAACTTGCATGCCTTCTTACTGATTAGGATAGGAACAACAATACCAATCTTTTGGAGGGGTATGCTAAATTTTTCACTTTTTGTCAAAAATTCAAAAAAACTACTTCAAGCGAAAATATAGTATTGGGTATATAGTTGAATATGTTCTTGTAACCAAAAAACTTTAGAGAAAGTGATAAAAAACTTATTTTTTAGTTCACCGCCTAGCCAAGCTAGAATACCTTCGTCGACGAAAGAAAACTTCCACTAGAATTTCTTGTACCAAGAGCACCCACTGCCAGTTATCTTGTACAACTGCTGCTTCTGGGTTGCATATTGAATATATAAAGGAGTCCCCTGAAAAAGAGATAAGATTAACATTTATAAAACTAGTATTAGTACATAGCTGCTTCATCTTTTACTAAAAAATTTTTTGTTTTTTTTTTTGTTCAGAAACTTGTACAAGTGATCGTCCGAAAGAGTTTTTGCTAAGTCTAATATTGCCTTTGATAAACTATTTTTGTTTGATATAATTTGGTCAATATAATTTAGTTTAATATCAAGTTTAAAATTAATTAAGTTAAAAATTTCGTTAGAGTTGCATATTTGAAGTTTCACATTTAAAATTTCGCAAAATTTGTGCTCTTTAAAGTTTTTTGATAAATTATTCTACCAAGTTTAAAACTATTTATTATAAAGTGCTTAACTATTTGTATGTACTATTAGTTGATATATACTATGTATTGTTTTACGCTATTTTTCATATTATTTTTACAGTGATCATCACATAATATATGACCAGAAATTGATCACATGATATGTGACCAGATATTAATCATCATTACATGGTCAAAAATCTTACTGTGCTACAAACCTGGCACATATTTCAAATGTGCATGCAGGATACACATACACTTTTCTACTGATATTGCGTGTTGTTCCAAGTGATATTAATAAAACAAACAATCTTAGTCAAAATGGGTCTCTTGTTTTCTATCTCATTGAACAACTTCCCCACTAACAATTTCTATACAATATATATATGGATAATTATTTTAGCAGTGTCTCTCTTTTCCAGCATCTTTATTAGAATAATATTTGTGCCTGTGGACCATTCAAAGAAATGCCTCCAGATTCCCAAAAGAATTGAAAGTAGAAAAAATACTAAACTCAATTGGAACATTTATTCTGGTGTATTATTAATGGTATAATAGCTTTTTTTTGGCAGAACAATGGCCCTGTTACGATGTTATCAATGATACACAGTCTTGTTATTGAAGAATAGGAAGTAATACAGAAAAGATGACAACTAAAGCAAACTAGTACCAATGTAGCTAAGATTAGTATTTTTTAATTAGTAACATTTTAACTACGTATTGACAACACTGGATAAGGTACATGAGGTGCTCAATTCTGAATCAAAAAAAAACTAAAAATTACCAAGATTGTTGACAATTACAATCACTACATAGGATCATCTTATTCTAAGAAAAAAATAAAACAAATAAACGAAAAACAAGGGAAATAAAAAAGAAAGAAAACATTTCAAACCTAAACGAATAACCAAAGTACATAAAAAGAAAAATAAAGGAAGACAAAAATAGAAAAAACAAAAGAAAAAACAATAACAGAACTGAAAAGTGTACTATTAAACCTGTACTAGATTGTAAAAATTATATAATACACTAAACGAATAAGTCTCTACTCTATATTTATCTAAGCATTATATATAAAATGGGTAAAATTATAAAAAATCCGTAGAAAAAACCCATAGAGAAACTTGCGCCTAAAAGAACCTTCTGGAAAGAAATTTCGTGTTGGATTTTCCTTTAAAAAGACTTCACGTGTTATTCATTGTTTGTTTCATTAGGCTGGAAACTCACTCGTGACTTAATTCAGATTAGGCAGGCGCCTTATCAATTTGGATAAAGTAAGTATTATTGATCTTTTGGAGGGATAAGCTGGATTTTCCTCTTTTTGGTAAAATTTCAAAAAGCCCAAGGAGAAATAAAAAGAGTACCAAACTTGTAAAGAGCATAAGAGTTATGCTTTAAAAAATAATATATCTGACCAAAAGACTACTTCTGCCTAAGCCTCTATAGCTTTTGACAAAAAGCTTCAGAGTTGTTGCCCTACTACGTTTTCTATAGTAATGAAGACTTTCACCCAGAGAGCCAAACCCAAAAGGAGAAATCTTTTTTAGCTCTATTTCGGTTATCTCACATCTGATCTGAAACCTTTTATCCAAGACGCTTCTAGATAAAGCTTTTGTTATGTGCAAATATACTAACTTCAAAGTTTTCATAGGTCGAATTTTTGTGGAAAAATTTGGTACAAGGGATCATCAGAAAGAGTTGATGAAATCAATTGAAATAAATCTGGAATTGTTTTCTGAAATTCTATAAAAATAATAAATAAATAAAGGCCAGTTTACAGTTATTGTGCATTGTTTATTAAATCGCTTTGCAATTTTTTTTATTTTTTTATTTTTTTTTATTTTATAAAATTACTCGTGATTGTAATTAATAAATTGATCATTTCACAAACTAGAAATCTTTATAACTTCTCTTGTATTATGGATTACTAAATATATGAGTAGCTTTTAATATCACAGTTATTTAAATATGTATTACATAAACTGGATTAATTAGAATGGCCCCAAAAGTTTAGGCAAATTACATACTTTATTGGCCATAGCATGAACATGTGCCTTTTTTTTTGTCCATTTATAAAGTTATGCCAACTTGTTTTTTGGAGCATATCATATGACCAGGGTTCTTGGGTATTATTTTAGCAAATATAAATAAAGTTTTATGCATTAAAAAATTTTTTTGGATTTTATCTTATTTATACTGATTTTAGTGCACAAATTTATATGCTAAAATATACGGTTTAAAGGATAACAAATGCAACTATTGTTTATCTTTACTGTAAAGCTATACCTTAACTAATATCTTTTTCTAACTATATGACCAACCTAAATCATCGACTAAGCTACATTTTATAAAGTAGCACTGAAACTATATATTTGTAAACAAACAAGTTATGTGGTTTGTATTTTACTGGATCTGTCTGAATTTGAAAAGGTAAACAATACTAATCTTTTGGAGAGGTAAACCAAACCCCACTTTTTGTCAAAAATTTTAAAAAAATAGCAGGAAGATGAGAAGGATGATACAAAGGAATCACTTGTAAAAAATTTAGAAAAGAGTGTTGTCAGAATACTCATTTTTTTGTTGTTTCCCACAATATTGTCACAGTTTACTTCATTGATGAAGTAGAAATGATGACTCTACCAAAATTTTATATACAAAGGTGCTACCTTCTGCCAATTATCTTTTATCAAAATGCTTTTGGTTTGCATGCTGATTAGATCAAAGGAGTCTCTAGATAATAGCGATAGTTGACCTTTGTAAAAACTGTAGGTCTGTGTACTACTACCTATGCTTCAACATAAAACTTTTTGTTTTCTTCTATCAAAAATTTGGTCCAAGTGATCGTTGAAAAAAGTGTTTTACTAAATTTGTATATTTCTATTACTTTTTATTAAAGCAAATTCATTTAAATAAAAGTCACTCTCATTATAGTAAACTCTCAATATAGTAAAGATTGGCTATAGTGAAGAATTTTTTTAAACCAGAATTATTATTACTATAATAAAAGGCTCTCGATATAGTGAATCTTTTAATATAGTGAAGAAATTTTACAGCCCGAGGACTTCACTATAACAAGTACAATTATTGTCATTTTACTATCGAATGAAGATTGTCATTTTACTATCAAATGAAGATTGTCATTTTACTATCGAATGAAGATAATTTCATGTTTGGGTCTAATGCAACTGACACACTACAACAATTTTGAAGAATAGTCTAATAATTATTAAGTTTTTTATACATTCATTGTACAATTTGATAAAATTGTAGGAAATATTATATAAAATTCCCATTATTGGGACAAGTTGATGATGATAAAATTAGTGTTGCTCTTGCTATAGGCTTGAGTAATGTAACAATAACCTAAAAATAACAAATAAGTCAATTAATTTTATTAGAAAATGTGCTAACAAAAAACTACCCTCAATTTTTTACCATTCAGTTTTACTTAGATACTACTCTCTTAAAGCAGGATTATCTTTAACAAGGTCATTAGTCATTTGATGAATTCAGAACATCTTTTTAATTATATTATATGTGCTGTTCCATCTTGTTGATATGTCCAAGTCAGGTATAAGAAAAGGCCTTTTGTTTCTTAAAAGACCTTTTTAAGATCTTCAAACAATGGTTTGAATTTGTGTATGTAGCTTACAAAGTTTTGCAACTTCATAATTGAATTGATACAACTTTCATATATTTAGAAACTGCAAGATTCAAAATATGAGCTGCACAACTAAAGTCATTGTTACCATGTTTATAACAAAGCTTTTCATGGAATAAACATCCAAATACCTCTATATTAGATGCATTGTTAGTGGTTGCAAAAACAATTTGAGAGCCTATGTTGTAAAATGAAATTGCTTCCAAGATTTTTTGTTTATATTATATAGATTTAAAATGCTTTGTGAAATATATTGTCTTGATGGAAGAAAATATTGTGGGGTTAGTTGATTAATGAATTGTCAAAAATCATTATTTTCAATATGAGAAAAAGCATGCTGATTTGTAACAATCCATTTTAGAAGATACTGGTTGATTTGTAAGATCTTATCAGCACTGTAAGGTTCAACATTTGCCTTAACGGCTACCATAATTTCATTCCACTTCTCTAAATGGTTATTTTTAAAATGGGATTTAATAGTAGAGAGACCTGTATCCAATGAATAGGCTTTATTGCAAAGGTTGCAATGTCATTTATCACTGACTTCAGTAAGTTCGTTCCAGAGAGGGTCTTTTTTTACACACTTTTGAGGATGGTTTGTTACTATAAGCGTTCCAGGTTCAAGTGCATTTTGAGATATTGAACCTGAAGAAGTAGGTTCAATTGAATGGATAAGTTCTTCAAATGCATTCATTGTCTTCGTCCATCAAATAGTAAAATTCAAGTAAAAAAATATGTAAAAAAAAGAAATCGCATATTTATATTATTTATTAAAAAAAATTAAAATGACTAATTGTTGTCACATTAAATTAACTTTTAATTAAAAAAAAAAGTCAAAGAAAATTGATTTTTGTACGTTATAAGATAGTAATTTTTTATTCGTCATATCATACCACATTAAATTAAAAGAAAATTGATTTTTGTTCGTCATAAGATAGTAATTTTTTATTCCGTCATATTAAATTAAAAAAAAAAAGTCAAAGAAAATTGATTTTTGTTCATCATAAGATAGTAATTTTTTATTCAACATATCACGCCACATTAAATTAAAAAAATAAAAGAGTCAAAGAAAATTGATTTTTGTTCGTCATAAGATAGTAATTTTTTATTCAACATATCACGCCACATTAAATTAAAAAAAAAGTCAAAGAAAAATGATTTTTTCGTCATGAGATAATAATTATTTATTCGTCATAACGATAGTCTAAATTAATATTGCTCAACCGATCTACTAACCTCGTTTGGAGAATGATTTGATAATAAAAATCATGTGACCGAAAAACTCGAGTTCCATTGGGTAAGGTTCCAAGAAGGGTCGAGTTTCGGCAAGCAGGATAACATCCCTACTATATCGATAATAACCGACCAAAACCGACAGTAACCGACCGAGACTTTTAACATCCCTAGTTACATGGAAGTACGCACGTTAGGATTAATTTCTATTCAGTTACTATCTACTTTATGATAAATCTTTTTGATATTTATTACCATATAATAATACTACAGGTCTGCTAAAAGTTTTTAAAAAACATTGAAGCAAAGATTTTTTAAACGTTCATATGCGAATGATGCATAAGAATATTTATTATGGGAATGAACACACATTTACAAGGATTACCAGCAAATTTACATATTTTTTAATTACCCATATTTTTTAGAATTTGAGCCATCACTGCAAATGACTAGATTGTTCTTTAAATTTTTTCATATCAATATATATATATATTTGATGTTCAAGTTCAAACATAAAAAGTCTGCAGAATTTGAAAACGGGCTTAGACATTGAAATTAGCTAGGTAATCCTTAAGATATTTTCATGCTATTAAGTATAATAAAAATAAGATAAATAAAATTTTACCAATATTATTTCGACATTTTCGTGTACTCTTGAATATTCAAGAATAAAATTGCTAATTTATCTAGTAAGACAAAATAATTTACATTGTGTCTCCTAAATTATTTCCATCACGGTTGCGACCCCTACGTCCTCCGCGACTTACACGACTTTCATAATTTCCATAATTCCTATTATGTATACTTGAACTAGGACTTGTCTTTGACAAAGTCTCTCTTTGTCGATCATTATTACTTTTATGTGCAATTGTCTTCTTCACATTCTAAAAACAAGTATATGTAATTTTATAAAAGAATCCGACTTATTTAAAAACATACTTCTTTAACTCACCTGAATTGTATATTGATATGCATCGTAAATATTCGCAGCTAATAACGACTTTGGAAATTTATCACGAATGATATTATCAGGCACTAAAGTGGGCCAACAATCAATAAAGGTATCGCTTGCTAAATAGTCAGCAAGCACCTCATTAGGATTATACATTTCTGATGTCAAATAACGAAACATGAATCTCTTCAATACTACTACAAAAGCCCCATGTGGAATTTTAAGATTACTTATACCACTACCACTTGTACCATGAGATTGCTCAAAATCAACACCTGCGTTAATTTCATTTTTTAGACTTTGTGATAGTTTTACTTTATATTTATCTGATAGATATTCAATTTCTACGTCTGCAATTTTTTCTTCAACTAGTTCATATAAAGCTACTGCATGTTTTAATCTTAACCCAGTAACTATTTGCTGAAATCGGGGATTCTCAGTTAGTGCTGATAATCTCATCCATTTGTTTAGATAATCAATAATTTCCATTTCACGATCTCCTGAAATTCGTCTCACAAAACAAAGTAAAATTTCAAGTTTGGACAAAAGTTCTGTGGGATTATCAAAATCCGAAACTATATTTATAGTATTTAAACCGCTAAAAGTAAACCTAGATGAAGTATTAAAAGTGGCCGTGGAGGAAAATCCAAGTTTTTCGGGTGGAATTTGTTCTTGAGGAATCAATTCTCTGATTTCACTCAAAATTGTTCGAGAAGTTGAAAATAGCTCTTGATGATATGGAAATACATCTAACCAAAGTAATTCATTTTTATTAAGATGAACTTTATTAAAAAGCAATGAATATGCTAATTCTGCCTCAATTTTAGGTAGTTCATATTGGAGTTCTTGTCCGTGACCAAGCTCAAGACCACGTTGACTATAGGAAAGTAATTTAGGATTCCATGCATAATTTATAATATTTTTAGGATGTGCTTCAGACAGTGCTAATGATTCTATGTAATATTGATGTAGGGGCTCATGACGTTGTGTATTATTTATAAATTGTCCTTCTAAAAATCTCAATGAAGGACAACCAGATTCAATAGATAAGACCTGTTGCAAGAATTCATTTTGTAAATTTGCTAAAAACTCGATTGCTCCACATAGATATAATGACTCGTCTCTTTTTTCAAACAATGCATAAACCACGGGAAGGCTACTGGCCATTTCTGGCATTGGAGTTGTGAACTCATGACATTCAAACTGCACAACATGTTTCCTTACGGAGTTCCATGCTTTGGTAAAATTTTCAAAAGCTTCATATAGATTTTCTGGCGAATCATTGTTTTTAAGAAATCGTTCAAATGTAAGATTGCGCGCATCACTCCTTTTCAATCGGTAGGACAACATTGAAGAAAGAATCTTTGAGAATTTTATAATTGGCACTAGGTTTTTTATTAATATTAATTGTTCTTGATATTCAAAGAACAATGATAGAAATGGAAATTCAGTGGTGAAGTTTGGATACCCTACACAATATGCTTGTAAATTTTCGAAACTTGCTTTGCCAATACGACGCCAAATTCGTGGACGAAAATCATTTTGATATTTTTCATCAATGTCCAAAGCTTCATTAATTTCGCTTTCTAGTGTGCGTTGAGTATCTTTAATCATTCTTTGAAAATCTGTTGAGGTATGACGAGCATTTGTAATTTTTGGATTTACATGACGTTGAGCAAATTCATTTTCCCAGGTTCGTCGTTTTTCAACTGTATCTAATCTTATTATTGATTCATTTGGATTCTCGGAAATAGAATATAAAATTGAATGTAATACAAATGCCAATGTTTCATCGTCACAATCAAACAAGCGAGTCAATATTTGCCAATCATTTTCAATATGGTTTTGACAATAATCTAAAGGTTCTTGAATTATTTCGTTATTCTGTTGTGAGTTGTGGAAAAATTCATAGTGATCTGCATCTGAAGCAGCGGCAATAAGTATATGCACAAAAAGATGCAATATACGATAAAAAACTGGCGTTAAATCACGAAGACGATAATTGATGTATTTTCTGCTTTCGATAGATTCATAAGCATAGCCTAATTTGGTTACTATCTCATTGCTACCATTGATTATTTGAGCATCAAGACGCCTGTTACCAGGGTTGGCTGTATAATTCAATCCACCAATGCGATTTCCACATCGTGGGCAAATACTTTCCTGTATTGTGCCGCCGCATTCGCCAACAATATATTTGTAACCGCACTGGCATTCATAACTAAAGGAGAAAATTTTTAACTAATAAAGTATAAATAACAATAATTCCAGATTGAAATACATACCGTGTAAATTTTCCAAGAGCATCTGTAAGTTCAAGAAGAAAATCAGTGTCTACGCGAGATGCCACTATATATGTATCTTTACAAGCCCTCAAAGTTTGCAAATATGTGGCCAATGGAGAACTTGTTGCAGGAATGCAAGAATGAAGTGCAATAGTATGAATAATAACTGATTTAATCAATAGCTCTGTCTGACTTGTTTCCGGAGAGATAATATAAAGCTGATTTTTATTCTCAAGAATTTCTAACAATTTATCTATATAAAATTGATCAAATTTCATAGTTGGTAATCGATTTTGTATCCATTTTATTACATTTTCTTCATTAATACTCGGTTCTCGTATTGCACGTATATCATAGAGACGGGTGATCAAAATTCCAGTTATAGACATTTTAGCATTTATTGTTAAGTTATCTGAAACTTTATTCAAAAATTGTTCGAATTGCATATGTTGGCCGCGTTTATAGAATGTAGTAAACGCTTCTTCTGCTTCTATGTATTGTTCATAACAGCGATAAGCTACAAAGTTAATCTTGCTGTTGCTTTCGTCCCAATCAAAATCAGTCAACCATGGAAATGTCCTACGTTGTACTTCACAAAAACTTTTAATTCCGTGTAATGAGAGCCCCTTAACATATAAATCACGAAGAAAATATAGCTTGAGTGAACGAATGAGAGGTGACTGTCGTTCCATAGCGAGATTAATTTCATCAATCACATCATCAATATTTTCTATTTCATCATTAAACATCATATATTCTGTTTCTGTGTTTTGGATGGATTCTAATGAACTCCAAAAATAATTTACAAATTCTTTAAGTAAAGCGACTGCAATGACCAACTGTAAAAGTTCGAAATTTGAACTGCATAAAACGTTGATCGCGTCTCTATAGCTCTTCATCAGATCTTTAATATCCCATTTTGCAAAAAGGTCATTTTGTATTACATCACAACATAAAGCCATAGTCGGTGAATCAACACCACTTTTTCTAAGAGCGTTATTAATTGCAGTCAAATTCGGAGAACGAATTAAAGTTGCTCTTGCATTTTGGATTAGTTGAATAAAAATTCCTGGTTGAAAGTTTTCTTCTGAAATTAAAATACGTGATAAAACAGAACCAAGAAGCGCACGTGGTTCTTGTCCAAAAAGTATTTTATAAAGGTGAATACGTACTGGTGAATCGTATGGAATAATATCAAAACATCGGCGAAAGAACGAACATTGTGACGTTATGACTCGCTCTGTAGATGGAATATTGTCAAAAAGTTCTAATACACGGTCAACAAATTCTTGGGAAAGTATATTTTCCAGATTGTCTAAATCAAGTTCTGGTCGAATTTGATTGATGTTAATGTCATCTGTATCGGTATAGGGATTAGGGCCTTGATTACCTGAATCAGGTTCTTGGTTGTCTAAATCAGGCTCTTGGTTGTCTAAACCAGTTTCTTGGTTGTCTGGATCCGGTTCACGTTTAATGTTAATTGCATCGACTATATCCGAAATGTTGATCAATTGTGTTGAAATCAAATCATTACAAATACGTAAAAATTGTAATGCTTTCGATTCTGAAGATGTTTCAATATTTGCACTTAGTGTTAAAATATTAGTAACTTGACGTTGCCATTCTCGTAAATCATTTGCGAATATGTTTTCATCGGCGTTTTCATTTTTTAATTTAATGATGTTTTTAAGCATCATCTTACATACTTGATCTATTAAATGAATCCCAAAGTACTCATACTCATTACTATTAATATTATCTTTAGATATAAGTTCTATGATTGGAGGACACATTCGGACCAATTCCAGTTCAGCAATAAGCTCATCAGAATTTGTCCACCAAAATACGTGTAATCTGATTGGGTCGTTTAACACTTCATTCTCACATGAACGACGAAAAAGAAAATGCAACAATTTTATATCAGATTCGTTCGGATATCCTGAATTTGTAGATGAAGTCGTTACAAAATCTTCAAAGTACAAGTTTCCAGCAAGTTGTAGAATTGTTGGTGTCAGAGATGGGATCGTTGCCAGAATATTTTCTGAAAATTTTTCAAGAAATTCTTCCATTTTTTCCGGGCGTAAGTTATCATTTTCGTCTAAATTTTCGGGTTGTTCATAAAAAAGATCTAATTCTTCATTATAAAGTTTTTTATGCTTATCAATTTGTTCCATGAAATAAGAAGAAAATGGGAAGCGAAGGTTTAAATAATTTCCAGAGATGTTATACAAATTTGGACGAGGATCCATAGGCATGTCATCAATGTTTATAATTTTTTTGTTCATAAATATTTGTTGCCAAAATTTAAATAATTCATTCTCCTTTGATTTATTCTCCCACGAGAAAAGGGGAATTATCGCATGAAATCGATCCAATATATAAAGTAATTTAGCGATAGGCTTTCGAATCAGAAATCGTATATGTGTCTCGAGAGCCACAGAAAATGAAGAGTATAAACATAGTGATTTTTGATTTAATGCAATGTCTAATTGCCATTGATTTGAAGAATTAGCTTGCAACCACTCTTCCGTTCGAATTTTTAGACATTTGATGAGTTTCGCACTTTTAGGAATATTTTGTACCAATTGTCTAAATAAATTTGATTATAAATATAATTACAAATTAATAAAAAGTATAAAAAGTATAAAATGCATATATATGTATGTACATGGTACACGTATACTGCTATATCTACTTACTGTAAATGTTCAACAGATTTTCTTGAGGATGGATGTTTAACACAAAGCAAACACCATAGTAATTCTTGTTTTAAAATTTGTTCAAACGAAGATTCTTTATTAAAGATATCGCTTATAGTTGAATTAAGAAATAGTGGGAGTGATTTTTTTGAAGAAACCAAATTTTCGATGGTAATTTGACTCCAACCACACATAAAGTTGAACAAATCTGCACCGTTCTTATCAAATTGTCGGTTAAAATGGATGATTATACATGCGTGTTTAACTGATTTATTAGTCATCTGTGCTTTTTCCATGAATTCAGTTTCATACTGTTCGATAATAAACTTTGCTAATCTGATACATCCAGCCTTTACAGTTAAAGGATCACACTGCAAAATATATAAATCATTGTTGGATTCATAAAAACGTTTAATTTGATTTTGAAGCTCAGCCTCAGACTTAAAAGTTGAAAGTTTGTCAATTTGACACTCTATAATGCCTTGTAAACATGATTTAATGTCTGTGTTGATATTAGAAAAGGTATTTATGATCACTAGATTTTTTTCTGATTTATTATTTACTGAGACTTGATAAAAATGTTGAATACTACTATGTCGTATATCTTGAAAATAAAAGTCCTGCCAATGCTTCACTTCTTGTTCATCACTTATTTTTAAATATGATTTATCAGCTCTTACAATACTATCGGAAGTAGCAATTGAAATCAAGGCTTCTTTGCAAGCATGAATAATCGCATCATCATCGAGACTAGGATTTTTTCCACATTGGTCTATAATCAAACTCTGTAAGCTTTCTTCTAATGAGAAACCAATAAACATATCTGTTTCATTAAACAGTCTTTTAGTACTATCACTTTCGATGATATTTGAAATTTGAATGGTCCACTCTTTTAAACGATCAAAAAGTCCTTTTTCGTAAGTTGAGAGCGTTTCATTTAACGTAAGCCTTTGTTTTTCGAAGCGATTTAGAAGAGGTGGGTCAGCTAATGGTAATTTTGCTTCATCTAACACCAAAATACACCTAAAGTTTATTTATAATTGATATATTTAAAAATAAATAAAATAAATAAAACCATATTCTCATAAAATTAAATATAAATATCAGACTGCAGTTAGCAAGATAGCAAGAATACCTAAAGTTTGGATGCACTACAGTATGATTAAGAAAATTGGTAAAATTTTATTATAATACTATATAAAAAAAAAATTTTGTTATTACTCCTTAAAGATTGAACTAAATAAAATTACCATATAACATAGGATTAGAATATGGACCAAGACTAATTCTAGTAAAATTCTTTTTGTCGCTTTCTTCACTCGAGTTTCCTTCTGTTAAAAAATTTTGATTGAATAAGTCATAGAGAGAGCCTAAACAAATCGCTTTTAGTTAAATCTTTATCAAGTTTATTTAAGGTAAATTTAATTAGCATAAGACTTTATACCATAAATAATCTCAAGATCAGTTAATATCAAAGGTTTGCCCGTTTCCACACACATCTTTATCAGAGATATGATTAGTAAAACACGCATTATAATATTCAATATAATAAATATCAATCATTACCATTATACGATTTAGAATTGCATATGAATAATCTCCACCATCTATGTCGTCAGGAAATTGCGATCCAATAATAACGACCGGTTCAATATTTTTTTGGCGAAGCCGATATGTTTGAAGAGTAACTATAGAATTACTATTTCCAATAAGCATAAGGTTTCGAGCATTTCTTTCTTCAAAATTTGCATCGATGAGCTCCTGGACAGGAATTGGAATATAGTCGAATCTGTGTTTATGGAACTGTTTCAAAACTGGTCTAAAGTATGTGGTACATAATTCATCCATATTATCAGCTCCTCCGAAATTTCGAGCAAGTGCTAATTGAACATTTGGCTGAAGAATAATAAAATTAATTAGAGCATATAATATAGCATATATACTATATGTGAACAGTAAGTTTACTTACTACCTCTTGTTTGTTCTTCATGTTTCTTATGCTTTTTACTAAAGAATAATAATCCCGAAGACCTAAAAAACAAAATAGGAAAGTTAAAACATTGCAAACAAAAAATATCGAATATTTTCCATGGACACTGAGTTACTTACCATGAAAATTACGGTGTTTTTGTTTGTTAATGTACTCAAGATACGATTTTGCAAGTTTTTTCAAAAAATCATCAATACTATAAATTCCTTTAAAGTTATTCCCAAGTAAACGTTTTGCGGTATCAACCAGATCATTTTCTGCAAAAAGAGGACGTTGAACTAGTAATGCACGACTGGATTTGCTATTATCTAATCTCCAATTGCTGATTCCAATAACAGGAACTGCCGGTTCACTACTTTGGGAACCAAGAGGTGGCTCAAATAAAGCGTGGAGTACTTTTAATGGATTATATGGGCTGGTTTCTGCAAGTCCAACTACAAAATGGTAATATTAATTTAAATATGTAAAATTTTATAAAAGGTTAACAGATGACGCAGTATTGCTATTTTACCTTCGTCCAAAAGAACAACTGCAGTAACTGGATTTTCTTTGGAACTAGTCTGTTGATAATTTTGGGCAGTTTGAAAAACTTTTGTAATTCCTTCAGAAGTTGAAGATCCTGAGCCTTGATAAGGTATCATATAAACTTGAGGCAAGGTTCGAAAGTAATGATCATTTGAATCTGCTCCACGAAGATTCATATTAATAATGCGCACAGCTAAAGATTTTGAACTATAGAAAAAAAATAAAATAAAATTAAATAAAATTAAAGATTCTATATATATAAATATATATATATATTATACTTTCAAATTACATACCTGCCAGGTGCACCAATTATGAAAACTGGTATTCGTGTTTGTATACAAACGATCATTATGAGAAGATTTTCTAAAAGAGCTTCATTTGCTGCAGTTCCTTCGGGACACCGCATACGTTTAAAATAATATTCTTGTTCTTGTGAAATGATTCTTTCAAAAAAATCTTTATATTGATGGTTTCGGTTTTTAGGTTCATCAATTTTTTGATACTGCTCTATGATTCCAATCATTTTTTTTCGGTATTCTTTACGTTGCGACTGGTTATGAAGTCTAAAAAGGTAACATAAACTAAGTGCTAACACCAATGAACGAGTTTCAGGGTATACATTTTTGTTATTATGTTGCGGATAATTAAATTTATTAAAGTTATCTTTAAAGAACTTGAAAAGTTTGATAGCACGTTTCACATCTCTTAAACTAACGCTAAATGGTTCCTCAACTTTGCGAATAAATTCTTGTGACGCGCATAATAATTCGGCGAAAAATTGATGATTTAATTGAGTTTTCACCATAATCTCGATGTAATTTCGTTCATCATTTGCTTTGAGATGACCATAGTCCCAGACATAATCTAATATTTGATCAGGCATAGGATGTACTTGGTAAACCAATTTGCCTTTTTCTTCATACAATTTTGATAAATCTACTAAACCTACATTACTTTGTGCCTTAGTTCTTAATCGATAAGGATTGCAGGCAGCAAATAATCTAATATTTGGATGTATTTTTTTTCCATTAAGAAGCCTGTGTGAAATCAAACTTCCAAGCATTCCAATGTGATCACAAGTATTTATTTCGTCAAAGAAAATCCAAGTTTCACCTTCTACTGCGAGTGTCGTTGCCTTCTCCATAAAAGTCAGAATATCGTTCTCATGAACTCCCGCATGGAGATTTAATGCTAGAAATTTGACTTCCATGACCATTGACAAAAAGCTAATTAAACTAGTCTGGATTTAAATTTCGTAAAAAAAAAAAAAAAAATCAATCTCGCATATTATAATAACTTTAAAGATTTTATGATAATACAACCTTGCCACAACCAGCTTCACCACAACAGACTACTGGAATATTTGCACGTGATCTCAATAAAATCATTGCCATCTTTAAAAGATTCTCTATCGTTAACGCGTATTCAGGTAAGTCTTTTAACTTGTGCATTTTTCTCCTTGCAAGTTGTTCCAGCTGTTCTAATAACATTCCTGGTTTCATTTTATAATAGTCTTTCAATTCAGCATTTTGACTTTTTAATAAATTTTTGACATTACCAGGTACTTTATTTTTTTCTCGATAAAGAGCACATATAGAATCTGGCATTTGCGACAAAAACACAACAATAAGATGATTAGAATCATCCCACTGGACTATGTTTCCAAGTCGTGCAGTATCAACTTCTTGATTATTTTCTTTTTTAATGTTTTCTTTTTGCATATCCTTAGCCATGATCGCTCGTGTGGCAAATTCTATAGAGCAAGAGACCAATATTTCAAAAAGTGATGAGCGAATGTTTGTTTCTTGAGTCATTACATGCAATTGCTCAACTTGGAAAAAAGAACTAGCAGACAATCGAACTAATTGATCGGCTAATACATTAACAAAAATTTCCAAGAATCGGTAAGAAAAGACATTATCTAATTGGTTTCTGAAAAAATAACGTTTCAATAATTCTTGACAACGTTCGGCTGGTAATGGTGTTTTGATTGCCTCATTCCCTATAAAACGAATATTTGAGTCATCAAGTGCGCCACGAGAATGCACATCCATATAATGTGAAACAATTTGAATAGGACTATTCAAATGACGAGAAACTATAAAATTTTTCAAATTCCATTCAATATGTTGTCTGCGTATGTATTTAATTAAAGAAAGTGATTCAAATAAATATTGCTTAATTGTTGACGCGATTTCAATAAATATTAAAGTTTGAGGCAAATGTACTATATCCAATTCATTAGAAACTACACCAAGTGTCAATAATTCGAACAGAAAGAAATTAATTTCATGAGGATAAGTTATAAGAGTAATGTCAAGGTGTAAACTTTCAAAGTTATTCAATTTACAATTAGCCAATTGCCGAACTAGTGTCCCAAAATTAACATTATCACTTATTAATAAAGTACGTGGAGCTTTTTTTGACTTAAAACTTGAACCTTTAATCCATTCTGTTTTGCCCTGTCCGGACATATTTGAAGTAACGCATGTAGCATGATCACAAATTTCAGAGTATAAAATTTTCATAGACTCTGAATCAAGACCATTAGTAGGGTGAATATTTTCAGCAAATTGGTCTAATATATGATGATTCATAGCCTTTTCTCGAGTACAGACCAAAGCTAAAAGATAATTTTTTTCTTCTTTTTGAAACATGTGGATTGATTTAACAAGATTATATTGTAATTCGAAATCTAAGAATTCGACATTGGCAATGCAAAATAAATAGTCTTCGTAGCCATTTTTCGCGGCAATAAATGAACGTTTTATGAAAAGAGAAATTTCTTCTGAAGTAGTTGTGCTTCGACAAATTAGAATTTGCCACGGTTCAGGAAAAGATCGATGATTGGTAAAAAGTGATAAAATGACATTTGGAACCAATGAACGGGAATGACAATCTGCAACGAATATTTTTCCTTTAAAAACTGTATCAGCAATAACTGGTTCAATATCATCAGGAATGGATCGAATTCGTTGTGGAATGTCGGTGAAAATGTTATGAAGTACTTCTCCAATTTTGCAAAGTGTCGGTAAAAAATCAGCTTCGCTTTGAACAATCGGCCATTCTCCAGTCCAGTTGGGTAATTGAGGTAATTTAGCTTTGTTATTAACGAACCGAACAAGATTCTGACAAATTTCTTGATTTGATGCATGGAAATTATCATATAAATCATCATACGAATAATCAATACTTCTAAAATAATCATAAAAGGCCAAAATATGACGTGCGGAAAAGAAGGTTAAATAGTAGTGTTCGTTTTGTGCCTGGTCAACTATTTTTTCCCATCTTTCCATATTATTAGTTAATTCATCCAACAAATTTTGCAAGTCGAGAATCCCGTGAGCTTCTATGCGCATCTTTTGATAAAGGAAATGACCATATTGAATCAATCTTGAAGCCACACTGGTAATTTGTTGTGCTAAATCAACTTGCAAAACAAATTGATTCATTAACATGCTAATATCTTCAGTACTATCATCATCAACTGAATAATCAGTAGAAGCTCTAGATTTTCCAATCAAGAGAGCACGACTGCAGAGATCGCGTAATTCCGCTATATTGTAAGATGCTATAACACGAGGCGCATCGTTATATTGATTTTGTGTTGTATCATATGTTAATGTAAGTTCACATGAGTTCAATAGTTCGTTATGTTTAAATATATAGAGACCGATTGTTGCAGCATTTTTAATTCGTTCCTTAGTAACTTCACCTCGTTTCGCTATATTACGATGCATATTCTGTAAGGCCAGATTATGAGAACCGCAGGAACTTATTTTTTCAGCGAGCGAAGGATTTTTTTGAGATACTTCGGACAAGCATTTTAAAAATGAAGTGGTTGATAATCGTGCGGCATCTTTATTTAGCGGATTCAATGCTTTGTTGACTTCGATTAAAGCGGCTACAGTGTTTTCCTGTAATAGCTTTGTATCCGATTGATCATCGACAGCTGATTATATTAATTAGAACATATAAAACATATAATGAATAATGTTCTTTTGTACCTGAATATTACGTAAAAGCTAGAATGCGAAATCCTGAAAATCATTATCGTTATCATGATAATTCAATAAACTAACAATCATTTTTAATAGCATTATGTTAATAGTTAATATTAATTCTAAAAAATTTGTACAATTATTATGATAATCTTAATTATTATTGTATTAAGGATTTTCAATAATTACGAATTTTCAGGATTTCATACTGTAGTGAATTAAATATTTACCATTGATAAGATTTGTTAGATCTCTCCCGATTAAATTTTCAAGCAAATACTTAATAAATTCATCAGCGGAATTAAGTTCTTTAACCAAAGACCAAGTACATTCATTGAGTTCATTAAAATTTCTATCAAGATTTTGAAAAATATCGGACAACATATCCAATTTCATGTCATCATTTTTTAAATCTTTCAATATTTCAGCTGCCCAACTTTTATCTGTGTCCCTTACTCTAAATCGGGTAAGAACTTGCGAAAGACATTTAAGGCGTTCGGTGTAAGATGGAATAAGAGCCAAATATTCTATAGAAGCAATTAGATCATTCTGGTTTTGACGTCGTCGGTACAATGACTTTTCACCAGCCATTATTTCAAGTTCATGTTTAACTTGTTCCTTAGTAATATCTTTCCAAAATATTCGTGCCTCAGAATAATTAATATTATGCCAATCTTTATAACTATCACAAATATTTTGGTAATGTTCAATTACGACTTCCCTAAAAATTTTGGTCACATTCAAAACACTTGATTGTAAATCTTCATCTTTTACGTTATTTTTAACCATATTTGCAAAAGTTAGGGAATCTCTATATCGATAAACCTTTTGACTGGTTTCGATAATCATGTTATGTTGCAACCAATAATCTTTATAAATAAACTCATCAAGCAATACATCTTTTAATGACTCCATCTTTCCAGTAAGATCGTTCAGGTAATCATTAAAATCATCAGTCTTATAGCACCATTTATAATAAAAAGAAAATAGATGTTCAGCAATTTCTGAATGTTCATGCGATTTTTCCCTAAGAAAATCAAGCATTCCACCAGTAATCTCATCATCATCAAAACCAACACCTGCATTAAAATATTTGATCAATTCATCATTCGTTAATTCGGTTAACGTTTCAAGCAACCCCATTTTAATTGATCTGTTCTTGATTGTATCAACAAGTTGAATAATCTGATCGTGAACATATTTCATTTGTGGATGTTGTTGAAGATCATACACTTCTCCAGTAACATTTAATAAAAATGACCAAAATTTAAAGGCTTTGAGTAATGATAATTGTCGTTCATCATTACTAGAATTATGTTCTCCAGATGCCATTGCCTTATTCCGAACTACATCCAAGATATGACAGATCACATTTTCACATAATCTACGAAAATTTTAATTAAAATAATGAAATCTATTCATTATTTACGTATTAGTTTTCGTTTTGGAATAAGTAAATAAGACCAAAACTTACCGATTAGGTACATTCAAGGACTGATCCGACGAAACACATATCTGAGCAATATTTTTAATTAGTATATCGTCAGTCAAACTAATATGTGGATTTAATTTTTCCTTAAAGATTTTGATGAAATCTTTAATAATATAAGATTCAAGATTGAGATTTCCAATAATTGATGTTGATTGAAGCAACCATTGGATTGGTATATTGGAGATTCTCGTTTCAATGATCTTTGCTAATTGTTGTTTATAAATATCGGATCGTTTTTTGAAAATAAATGAAATAGCCGAAAGTTGTTGATACATAAAGATTACAATGTTATTTTTTCCTTTTTGGGCGGTGGAAGTTATGTTTGTGTACCATGCTACACAAAGAGATGAAATGTTTTTTTGAAATAATTGTTTATTATCTCTCGATTCAAAAGCGAATGCTAACCAATTTGGAAATGACTGTAGCAAATCAATACTTTTCGACTTGGAAAGCAATTCTAATATACGCACAATATCGGACTCTGTGGTAAATAATTGAGGAAACAGCTTATATAATGAATCCAGGTATTTGGAATTCCACATCAATCTATCGTCGCATATAAGTTTAATAAACTTGTCGCGAAAAGCTGGTGAACATGAATCACAAAGCTCTTTAGTAAGAGATTTAAAATGTTGATCTAATTCGAACGGATTATCTGAATCAACATGTTTGCTGACATAATCACGCAAAAAGTTGCTGATCTCATTGTCCATATTTTCTTTTCCAATAACCTTGTTAATTAGAAAATCACATGATTCTATTCCAAAAAAAGAAATTGTGATAATAGCCTGGATATAAATATATGCAATTAATTAATTGGTATTAAAAAAAAATTTATTTACATAGACTAAAATTTGATATAGAGCAAAATTAGGAACACATGCCTTTATAACCTTTTGGTAAATCAATGGATTAGTGACTTTATTAATTTTGTTAACATATGGTTTTACGTTCTTTTGGAGTAAATCATAAAACTTCTGCATTTCATCTTTATTCTTATATTCATGTCTTGTAATAGAGGACAAAAAGGCATAATTTGAATCTAGAATAGGTGCAACAGAAAACATTTTCATCCAATCAAATGAATTGCGTTTTGATGAATTATGTCGGACCAAAGCTGAAGTGACAACAGTAAATGTTCTTTTAGCATTTGAAGGTAGAATATTATCTGTTTTAACTTTTTCTAACGCTTGTAATAAGTCAGCTGAAGGAAAATTTTCATGCAAATTTAGGTAGGTATTGGTCCGTTTTTGAGTGATTTCGATATGATAAGCCAACATAACGCAGGTTAAGATCTTTTGATAATTATTACTTGCACTTGAAAAGTAATTAAGAATTGAATCTATACTAATTGCCTGAATGGTCGGTGCATTATGACATTTCAAAAGCATTTGAAATTCCATAACTTTTTCTTTAAAATTTTCTAATGTCACAGAATTATATATCACAGAAAGAAATCTAAAGTCCTTATTAAGATCAGGACTATAAAGCTTCCTAAAATGGTTTGTATTCCATACATCATATTGGTTTTCACCATATAACTGTAGTTCACGGTTGTCTTTTGGTGAATGGCCTTCCATTATGATCGTCTGATCACCAAAAAAGTAGGTAGAGGCAGCACTAATAGCTTTAGAACCCCATCCTTGAGGTTTTTGTGGTCTGTAAACTGCATATTTGTATTGAGGTAGTTCACCTCTTACATAAATTTTAACTGGGTTTGAAACCCAATATGTAGAATTAGTGTCAATTTGGTACAATTCTACAACTGGTCTTGTCCAATTTCCTAATTCTTTAATACTGCCAACCACCAAAGGATGTATAGATTTATCAAGATTTTCTGGCATATGAACGTGAAAGGTAACAGAAATTTCTCGATTATTAGTTAAATTATCTTCATATGTATCGTGATATTCACTATCACTATTAGCATCTCCATCATTGTGACTCATGATGATATCTTTATGTTACTTTTTAATTCAGTAAATAATTATATGTTACTTTTTAATTCAGTAAATAATTATATGTTGCGTTTGAATTTCGTTAACGAAAGTACGTAAGGAGATAAAATTTTTTTTGCCTTAATATTCGAAATTCCTGTCTTGACACTTTATTAATGGTTCTTTTAGGCACTACTCAAGTGATCCGTTGAATCTAGATTTGGCTAATCGTAAACCATTGAAAGTGAATGAGAATGTATTAGTGAAGCTTCATATTTAACCTTAAAAGAAACACTATCAAAGGTCCTTCGGATCAAAATTTCCTTAACATTAACTTTATTATTGTATTAAACATCTAAATATGTTCATTCAACCGAATTGAATCAGGTTTTCTGCGCATTTTCGTTGTCTATCTGTTATTGTTAACGTTTTTGGCGTTATTAATTTTATACTTGGTTGTTTATCATAGCTTTTCAAGATAATTCTTAAGATTGATGATCGATTACTCGTGATAAAAAAAAAATAAAATTTATCTATTTAAAGAAATTTTCAACATCCCTATAATAAACCAAAATTCATGTTATGCTCTATATAGATATATTCGCTTATGCGATTATTAAAGCCCCGAGTATCTGCAAGGGGAAGAGTTCTCAAGTACAAATATTTAGTGCGTACGTACTTTTGTTTAAGGTTAGATCACGTTATTGTCATTGTTTCTAATTTGAGCTTGAAATCTACCGATTACGTGTATAGTAATACAAGTGCATTTTAGTGATGATCGTTAATATTTAAAGTCAAATAACGTTTTTTTTAATATTTGTTCCTTGAAAAATATTGATAATGAAATGTGGACAGTGTCAAATTATAAAGCTTTCGAAAGAGTTTCCCGACGGTTCAGTTAGTTCAAAATGTGGGCATGCCACGTCTTGGTGCTTGGAGGTATTATACGTTTCAATATTATACAAATACGTTCAGTGCTGCAATATATGTGCTTTATCGTTTAAAACAAATCTTTTTGTCAGTGTCTTGTGGGTTACCTAAGAGAAACGCAACACCGATGTCCTATATGTAAAATTGAATTAACTGAACAAGAAGTTAATGATTGTTGTCTGTTTTGGGACAATGCAAGCTTCAAAATTGATATTGAAAGTCTTTCTCAAGCGCGTGCCGAACTTTCTGGTCCAATTAATGCAAATTCCGATGTTTTTTACGTTGTATTGTTGAATGGAAAAAAGATCACGTTAAAATTATCCGAAATTACAACCGTTAAAGCTTTGAAATATGCATTAAGGGATGTCACTAAGATAGATATTACAAAACAAAAATTAATTCATAATGACGTGGAACTTAATGTACATTATTTATTTAAATTTATTTATCATTATTATATTATCTAACGTTGGGTTATTTTAATCACAATTTTTATATTTTTCCTATATAGGATTTTCAAGATGACACAACTAATAGCACATTAGAAAGCTATGGAATTCATGCAAATAGTCATATTCAACTTATCGTTGTTCTTTATTCTATCACACAGGATCAAGCTTTAACAAATTTGGCTTTCGATTTATATTGGGGATTTCCCCATTCAGGGCAAGATTTTCTTGACGGTACTTGTTTGATATATGCTGGTGATGAATTGTGGAAAAAATATGACTATTTATCTACGTTTTATCCTAGCATACCATATATCAGGCATTCTGGTGACATTATAGATCACGCAAACGGTTGGTTTTTATATTAAGTTTTTTTTACTAAGTCATGCTCTTATGTGAGTATTAATATATTTAAACTATATATAAACTATATATAGCTAGAGGACATCACAAAATAACAATTAAACTCGATGAACTTCCTAATAATGTTGGTCAGCTTTATTTAATTTTAAGTTCATGGAGGTCTCCAACAATTGGTCATTTTCGGAATCCAAGTTTTAAATTATATGATGAAGCGAACCCGGATAGGCAATTATGTAATTATACTATAGGTCAAGCAGGAAGATCTCAAGCTGTTATAATGTGTCTTATTAATCGGTCGAATAATGGTAAATTTTTTATACCTAATTTTGTGATTATAGAGCTTTATTTCTTTGACTTATTATTTGATGATAATAGGAATGTGGAATGTAATCGAAGTTGGTGAGACCTCAAGCGGAAATGCTAAAAACTATGATCCAATCGAGAAAAATATTAGGCGGTTAACGTGGTTCAATAAAACTTTGTAATTTAGTGTTTCAACTATTATAATTGTAATTATTTTACTTCTTTTTGAAATAAATAGTCTTTATCCAATTATTCAATTTTATTAAAAATTATAATAAAGTTTTTTTTATCAAATCAAATAAATTAAACGATCAGGGTAACTCGCAAAGTCGGGTAGCGGCACGTCATCGTCATAATTAGCAGTGGCTTTGATGTGCCAGATAATATCATATGAAAATTTAAAGACATAGTATATAAAATTATAGTATGGACATTAAAAAAGAAAATTTAATCACACCATCGTGCTTGAAGTTGAAAATTGCTTGAAGTTGCTAATTTAATTACCGCTATCGCGTGCAATATTCAGGTGCTAACCTCAGTCAAGTGCAACTTCAGGCGCCAAATTGGCAACTTCAAGTAATTTTCAACTTCAAGCACGACAACTAGAGATTGAAATCATCTGCAGTTTTTCTAATCAATTAATTGTTTAACAAAATTCGGGCTGTGACTATGAAAATTATAACTCAATATGTGTTTTTAAAGCACGGGAAGAACGTGATTCCGGTTTTTGCTATCATAACCATTAGAGATGGGAATTTTATAACATGAATGTGCATTAATGCACATGATATATAAAATGCGCATGATACCGCATAATAAAAAATTTTTTTAATTTTTATCTTTTTAATTGATAATATATCTAAATAAAGATACTACATATTGGTTCTTAATCAGATTTTGCCTATATATATAAATTTTTACAAATTTGCTAATTGTAAACTTCATCGCTGCTTATCTTATATAATTTGACACTTGATCTGTGGCTCTGCCACGGGAGCTTTGTATAAACTTTAGAATCTTAGTTAAAATCTGTAAATTCGCATTTTATAATTTTCACAAATATGCTGAGTTAGTTTGCATTGAATCGTCACAAAAAAATTCTGATACTGAACATACTATTCTATTAACTACAGTATATGGTTAAGATTGAGTTAGTTTGCATTAAAATTATGTTATTATAAAATTCTGCCACAGAATTCACACTCTATTTCAGTATAGTTGAGCCAGTTTTTTATTAGAATTATTGTGATTTTTATCATGAATTTTTATAAAAAATTCTATTACAAAATTTGTTCGCTATACCAGTAATTGCAATATATAGTGGGTTAGTTTGAATAGTATAAGCTAACTATAAAATGTTTGTTAATTTTAACATTATGATTTTAGTCACACATCAGTTAATCAGAGAACTTAATGTTCTTAAACAGATCCCTCACACAGTAAATAAAGGCCTTCTATCGGCCTTAAAATTTCTTAAACAATTGTAAATTTGTAAATTTTATGTACATACTAAATAAAGCACCATAAGCGCACCTTATATATTAAATTAAAAAATAAAGTTTGTTATCCAATAACAGATAGTATGCAGCTTAGTTTTATTGGTGAATGCCAATTTTTAAAATAAGTGTTTCAAAGAGAAAACCTTATATTGCTATATTTGATCACCTTTTGAACATGACCGTAATTTTGGATTATCAGATAATCTGAGCGGCAAAAATTCTAACCAAAAATTCTAGAAATCAATCATTAAATATTTGGTTGAATGTAACTTTTTTTGATATTCAGTTAATATATTCACTATTTTTTATTAATCATATGATTTATCTATAGCGGTGCATTTGTGTTCTTGCACTTGCACTTATTTTTGAACTTGAGACCATTATACAAAACATTTTCAAATTCGTGAACTTTTTTAGCCCAAAATAGTTTGTAAATATTAGGCAATCAAACAACAAAGTAAATTTGAAAAATTCACGTTCACGATTTTGTATAGTTTAAGGAGTTTAAGGGCGTTAATAAGAAAATGATATAATAATTACTCGACCATGATAATAGTCATAATCATCTTACGCATTTCTGCTAGTTTTTCTACATTTAGATTTTCAGATATGACCAATCAAAAATGTTACCGTATTTACTCGAAATAATGCACATAGGCATTATTTTGAAAATTGCATTTTCTTAAAATAGCATGTTGGTTTCGAAATAACGCCCATGTGCATCCAAATATGGGGCAGCATCAACTAAAACAAGGCTTATGGCATTTTTTGCAAAAATGCGTTAACTATACCATCATATAAAGCAGGAATTTTTCTATATAATTTGATATTTAAAGCATTAATTTATATAGTAAAATTTTTACCGATGCTTACTTTTTGAAATGCTGTATATGTTTAAATGTGATCTAAAATTAGAATTTGGATATCCGGTTGTCGATCCTTGCTGCAGAGTCATAGAAATGGATTCATGTGATTGGTTAGCAAATGTCGATCCAACAGGTTATACTAATAATAGAACATCATTGTTATTGTTATACAAAATTTTAAACATGATTTTCTCAAAATAGAAAAAAGCCATAAGTCTTATTTAGTTGACACTGCCCCATATAACGCACACTAGGTTTGCATCGGTTTTGAAAAAGACTGGTCCAGGACTGGTTCCAGACTGGAACCGATAAGGACCGTGGAACTATTAAAGGACTAGTTCTGGGACCAGTCCTTGTAAACATAACTGTGATATTTGTATCACCCAATCAAAGTTCTTGATCAGGTGTAACGTAAATTATATGTTGTTTGTTTACATCTGACAGTAAATAATTATATCATTTTTGGCCAATAAAATCTTATGCATTAAAATTGACGTAATCATTAAAGGACTGTTATAGGACCAAAGGACCTGACCGAACTGGACCGTAAACACTATAATAACGGTCCTCTTAGGGACCGGACCAGACCGGACTGATGCATCTCTAATACACACTCCAAATGCCAAATTAATAATTTGCTAAAATAAAAAATTCAAATAACAAGCAGAAATAAGAATTTTTTAGTCAAAAAATCTGACTTAGATCAGAAAAGCTATATATAAAATTAAGAAATACAGGTTTTTTATGCATCACACATATATAATGCACAATTTTTTAGAAATTAGATCTTTACCCCGAAATAACGGTCATGCACGTACTCGAAATAACACATATCACCTCGAAATAATGCGCTGGTGCGTGTTAGAGGGCATCCATAAATAACATTATATTTGAGGGGAGGTTCCCAAAATATAACGATTTTTCACTATGTGGGGGTCCCCCAACATAACGCAATTTTTTTATTAAAATTTGTCTACACTTGATCCAGTGGTCCAAATTGGATTATTTTGGTACCATTCGAATCTTCTCGAGGAGATGATTCGAATGGTACCAATTTCATTTGATTTGGAGCACTGGGTCACGTTTTATTAACGAAATACTATTGGTTATTATTTTTCTTATAAAATTACTATAAAATCAATAGTATTTCGTTAATAAAACGTGATCCAGTAATCCAAATGAAATGATTTTGTACCATTGGATTCGTCTTATAGAGACGAATCGAATGGTACCAAAATCATACAAATTGGACCACTGGATCTTAATATATTCAAGTTTTTGTAAAATTTTATATATAAACATACGGATTTTGAAAAATTTTTTTATATAGTAGAGGGGGGTCCAGCACTACTATGAGGGGGTACATAATGTTATTTATGGATGCCCCCTTATTTTGAGTAAATACAGTAAATCGAGCAAACCCAGAATTGAAATATATAGATAGATCAGAATGTTAATTATATTTATTTTATATTTAATTTTCTATATAAAATTCACCTACAGCACTTTTTTTGGCAGAATCTTTCTTCAACATACTATGTTTTCGACATCCCCTTTCCTTGATAGGACATATATTCGAAAAGACATTTTACTAACATGATATATTTCAAAAAAAATATTTTTCTGACATATTTTCAATATTTTTTTTTGACAATATCTTTCTCTGATTAAAAATTTCATTTAAAAATAATTAATTATTGGGTAGTTCAAGAATAGTGATATTTTCATATTCATTACATCACATGATTAAGCACTTAGCCTAAATTAGAGTTAGGGTTAGGTTTGGGTTAGGGTTAGGTAGGGTTTAGGGCACAGGAGCATGAGGCATGCCTCTAAGAGCATGCCCCTAGGGCATGCCCATGGCATACCTCAAGGCCAAAAGGCATGCCCTTGTCCTGTGATATATAAAGTGTATTTTAATTGGTATTAGAGTCAGTTAAAGGTAGAAACGTAGATACTAAATTAATATATAAGTTTTTATAAAGTTGCGAACTATATATCAATCACATGATTTAAAAAGGGCAGCCCATGGGCATGAGGGGCATGCCTCAGCTCAAGGCATGCCCATATAGGCATGACTAATTTTTTTCCTGTGCCCCAAACCCTAGAGTTAGGTAATAGTATAGTTTAGGCCAAGTTGTTCGTGCTAGTAAACAAATGATATAGTACATGAGTTCACGTGATATGATAATCACTGGGTTGTCAGAAAAGTGCATTTAATAAAACTTAGTGTCAAAAAAAAGTCAAATTAAAAATATATCATGTCAGATAAATGTCTTGTTGAAAATATAAGATGTCAGTAAAAGAAGCTATAGAAGGCATGGTATGTCAAAGAAATATTCTGTCAACAAGAAGTGCTATAGATGAAACATTTTGTCAGGGATATAGTGTCGAGAAAATTAGCTGGCAGGAACTAACTTTTAGAAATCATACCGTAATCCAAGCAATCCTTTGTTTTTTACATGTTTTTCTTGTTGATTTGCGAAAAGTTCACCTGCTTATATATAATATTCTCCCCACTTCTGGATATATCTTGCCATGTAATCACTCTTACTCTACACTGATCGTGCAATCTAATAGCTGGCATCCATTTTACCTTTTTTATTCAGCAATAATTGTATGAACCTACTTATACTTATCAAATGTAGATAATCTGTTAGCTTTTGAAGATTTGTTATTTGGCATTGCTTAATAACTTCTTCTAATTATTTATACAATCTCATGATACTTATAGATAGTGTTAAGTTATGTAAAGTAGTTACTTGGGAGCTGCTGCAGTGGTAATATATTTGCTGATACTTCATTATTAAGTAATAATTGTGTGTTACTCAATGGTTCAACATCAAATAATGGTACATTACTCAATGTATCAATATCCTATAATGGTATATTACTCAATGTTTCAATATAAAGTAATGGTACAGTAGCTAACAAATGTAATGCCCAATTTGCAGATCAAAGCACGTAAGTAAAAACATGGCTGTGCTTATCTCTTTTTTAACATTTCCCAAAGCAAATTTTTTTTTTACTTTTTTTCTTTGATTTCTGAATAAGCACCAGAATAAAAAAAGCTGTAAATCAAGTATAAGTTGTTGCACACCTAATAGCCTGCAAAAAGTAAGAAAATACACTTATTTTATACCCAAAGTAGCCACTTAGTAAACAACACAAGCAATGCAACACCCCTACACATTATATTAATAGCTTCTTCAATATAACAAAAGAACAAATTTTTACCATTGTTTAGACATTCATTGGACCTCAAGAAGCAAAAAAAAAGCGTATTATAAAAAAGCAATGAAGAAATAACACATGGCATTGCATGACTCCAACTACGATCTGGGGCTTATACGGTTTGTTGTTTATAGTTTAGGTTCATTTTTGTTCGTGATTTAAGTTTTTTGTAGCAATAAAAAGCTCATATTTTAGAAATTATAATATAACTATATATTAAATTTAATATTAAAAAAAAAGATAGAAATATATATGAGTGAAGGTGTAGCTTTTTTTAATAAAACAAAAAGAGAAGCGAGCAAGTAAACCTAGAATATTAGAGTTTAATATTACACAATGAAAAAAAAGGAAATAGATAGTTGGTGTTGAATTTGGTATAGGGCTTGTTAATGGATTGAGGTGGTTCGCGAGTATAGGTAAAAGTTTGTTAATATTTAATTCGAATTTAAATAAAAAAATAATAAAAATTTTTATATTAAAGTTCTTCAAGACTATATTTTTCTGTTTTGTGATTTATTTTTTTATTAGTCAAAGTAAATACAGTGGCCTACCAAAATATTGTGGACACTTTTTAAAAATTCATATAGAGCTAAATAGACAAGATATTGAGCTAAAAATAATAATATAAATTTATTAAATCTATATCTTTTAAATAAAAAAAAGATCATAAAATTTTATGCAATACTTTTTAAAATAATTAAAATTATTTAATTTTTTGCAATTTTCATATTTGCTAAAACAATAATTGTTAAAAATCAATTAAAATAATATCTATATAGTAAAAGTTATTTTTTTATTAAGTTAACTAAATTTCAAAATTAAGTAAAATTATTTAGCATAACAAATTACATATAACTTCAAATTTTTATAAAATTTGAAGAAATATTAAGTTAGTTATTACCTTTAAATGTTAGAATTAAATTACTAAATTAAAATTAGCAAATTACTAAATATAGTAATTTTTATTACTATATATAGAAATTAATAAATAAATTTTTAAAAATTATAAAACTTTTAGAATATATACAATTTGGTATGCTAAGTAAATTTATTTAAAAAAAATTGCTAGTTTATTTCATAAAAAATTAAGTTTATATATTACTATATTTAGTAATTCAAGTTATTATAAAAACATATTAAAATTTAGAAATCGCAATAATTTAAAAAACTAAAATTTACTAAAATTTGATTATTTTAAAAACTGTAGCATTAAATTTTTTAAACTTTTTTTTATTTAAAAGGTATAGATTTAAAGAATTTATAGTATTATTTTTAGCTCAATAACTTATTTATTTATCTCTATATAAATTTTTAAAAAGTGTCCACAATATTTTGGTAGGCTACTGTATAATGTTTTTATGTAATAATTATCGTTTTAGTATTATTAGAAAAGCTATAAAATGTAGGGGTTTTTTTAATTTAGCAGTCTTGCCTATACTTTATTAGGTTTAATAATATTATAATTTAAAATATTAACTTTACAGGAAGCTATTCTCCCTGGCACCTAAATTACAAGTATTGGCTCACCCGGTTGTTCAAAGAATACCTATGTGCGACCTGCTATAGTCAGATTTACCTCCATACTGACCTATCCTGCATTTAGATTTGTCAGTATTTCACCAGACAGCTCTTACGGCCTGTCAAGACTACTAAAAAGTTTTCCACCATTCAGCCCGTTGACCACCTTTAATCCAACTCAAGACTTCACTTCTGGTTATATCTAGGACAGCCTTCTACCTTTCTTCAGCTTCTTTCGTTTTACTTCTTCCTTGTACCTTGTTTTTCTTTTCATTCGTTTCTGCTTTTTTGGTTTGTTTTTTTCTTTTTTTCCTCCCTTTGGTATCTGAGAAAGGTCTTCTTTTTTCTTTATGCCCTATACCATTTTCTTTTTCCCACTCCTGCACTAATTTACATCTTGCGACCCAGATATCGTTGTAAATCCTTTTCATCCAATTTTTTCAAAATCTTACTACAAAGTTTCTTGTTTGGGCGTTGGACTTAAAACTTGGATGCAGCTCTTCGAAATCTTCTTTCGTGATTAGTCCCCTTATCTACTGCACCCTTCTACAAAGTTCTTTGTGCATGCTTCCTTTTCCTATCATAACTAAGACCTCTTCTTTCTTTTCAGGTGTGTCTTGTATTCCTTCTATTTCTTTTAAAGTTGACTCTACCTCATACTCTTTAATATTTTGTACCAAATTCAATGAAACTTCACAACTTACTAAATGCTCTACATTTTCTGTTTTCTTTTTACAAACAATACATCTGTAATCTCTATATGTATCTGGTTTCCATTGCTTAAGCCTTTCTAGCACCGGTAAGATATTATTTATATACTTTATTTCGAAGAGTTGTAATTGTATGTGTAGTTATGCTGTTTAGTTTCATTTTCAAGAAGTTTATACAAGATTGGCCAGTACTGTGAAGACTTTCTTTCTTGATGTGTTGTATTTTGAAGACTATGTACAAAGATCCACTCTGCTCTATTTAAGACTTTTCCAAACATCTTCATGAAAGAACATACTGGCTTTTCTATATAAGTTTATTTTTCCACCTGAATCTTAACTTAAAATCTTTTGTGCTCAGTGTTGAAGGGACTAAAACTTCTCCGCAATTTGCACCTTCTTTGGCTTTGAGATCTGTCAGATCATTAAAAAGATCCCCTGAAGAACCCTTAGTTTTCGTAAGGTGCATTTTTAATTGCTTCATTTTAACTATTTCCACTATTGTTGCGATCAACCCACTATTTTTGAGCTTTAGCCATTGTCTTGCTTTATCTGCCTCGAGCTCTTTCTTTATAGCAAATATAGCGGCACTACTATCTGTTCTTATCTCTACCTCCTTCTCTTTTGGAGTTACTAAAAGTGCAGCTATGATTGCTACTAACTCCGCTCTTGTCGAAGAAAACCATTTCTCAGTTCCACATGTTATTTGCCGTATAAGCTGTCCTTCTTCTGTGATTTGAACTATTCCACATCCTATTTCCATTCTTGCCATACTCTCTGAAGTCCCGAGCGAGCTATCTGTATAAAAGAATAAACTAACTAATCCTTCATTTTGATCTAAAATTCCTATAAATCTATTTCTAAGAGTACGATTCTCGACTATTTTATTTATCAAAAATACTTCCCACTTTACACAGTCTACAGATACTACCTCTTTTCTTCTAACCCTTTGTAACTCTCTTTCCGTTATCAGAATATTTTCTGTGCTTTTTCTTACTACTTTCTCTAAAGAAGTTGTGCTAAAAATTATTTGTGAACCAACTTCCGTCTTTTGTACTAAATTTGATATGTCTCTTAGTTCTTTGCGTTTAACTATTGCTAGAACTTGGACTTTAACCCATTCTAGCACTTTTGTCCCTAAACCTAATTGTGTATTTTCCATCTCTGTATATTTTTTTGCTACAAAATGTGTTAAAATCAGAAAAAATTGAATTATAATATAAATAAAGGAAGACCCCCAATCTAAACTTATTAAAAACAATTTTAAAGCATTAAAAAATAATATCCAAAAGTTTAAAAGCCTTTAAAAAGGTGTAATCGATCTTAAACCCATTTTTAAAAAAGGATACAAAAACTTTAATATGTTCATTTTTTTGGGTGGTTTTGGGCCCAATACGAAAAATCAAATAATATTAAATGCGCATGTGCATTCAATAATGTATTAAATTATTAATAATAAAAAAAAATTTGATGTATATGCTGCCTAAATTATATTAATAAAAAATTTCTATTTTGATCAGGTGTTGCTTTTGTTGGCTACTGTACTGTACATTATTTGATGTTTCAACATTGAGTAATCATACATTACTCAAATTTTAATATTAACAATTATAATACATTATTTGATTCAATTTTGTCTTCCTAATCCTTCCTTTTTTGTTTTGTCCAGATTGTTGTCCTTGAAATCTTGATATATATCCTTTTTTATACTTACAGCTTTATTAACTTCTTGTATAATCAATAAAGATTCTTATTGGATATTAGTAATTTCTTGTATTTTATCTTGAGACTCAAAGCAAACTTATTTTCTTATTAAATTATATTTGTTTTGGTCTTTTTGTATAGCATTATTGTAAACTGGCATTTACAAATATAGCACATAATTTATATATGGCAGGCACAACTTATCTGTTTATAAAATATTGTTTATATTATTTACACACATTACATATTGCATAAGAGTTATTTCTCATAGCCTTGTTGGGTTAGCTTTTTATTGTTTGTAATAGCTGAGTGGACAAGTCACTTTAAAATTCTTATGAGAAACAATTAATTTTATATGATCTAATTAAGGCTAAGTATTATATTATTTTTTTTATTTGCACACAGTGTTGGCAATTTTTGCGGCCAAACAATTTTTGAAGGCTGGCCAGATAGCCAACTGGCTCACGGCCAATGGCCAATAGCCAAATTTTGGTCAAAAATTTATAGTTTATATAATTTAGCCAATTATATTGCAAGTTTGACTATAAATGTTTGGCCATTTCGGCCAAATAATTTTTTTGACCATTTTGGCCATTTGGCCATGGCCAGTGGCCGGCCAAATAGCCAAGTGACAACACTGTTTGCACATAATACTTATTTGTTTTTGTCATGTCAAAAATGGCCATGGCTATACTAATTTATATATTTACTATATTGGGGATACGCTAAAACCTTGCATTAATGATTTTAATAATCAATTCATAAAACTAATTATGTAATGCTTGTCAGATTTCTTTCTATATAATTTATTGAAATCTATTACTAAACCTAATAGATATGGTATTTAAGTACAACTAGCTAAAAATGATATTTAGTATGATATTTGAATTTTGTTACAAATTATATATTAATAAAAGAGTGTTAGTTCATGGCGACCCTGTAATTGACCAATCAAATTCGATCACGCGATCATATGATAAAGCTCACAAAAGAGATGATCCCGGATCAGCCCGACATGTTAAGAAAGTGAAGAAAAATATAGAAAAAAAAGAGAAAATACAAGAGAACGAGTGTTTAAACCTGTCTTGAAGCACTAATTAAAAATAATGGAAATGAAATTTTACATATAGAAACTAAAAATTTATTTCTATCCCCTAACACTAATAGCCTAACCTTAACAGCCTAATCTTTTAACGGCCTAACCCTAACACCCTAACCCTAACACCCTAATCCTAACACCCTAACCCTAACGCCCTAACTCTAAAATTTTAAGTTTTGTGAACTTAAATAAGTTTCGCAAATTTAAATAAGTATCCGGGAGAGTTAATTGCACGAAAAATAAATTGCGGAACTACAGTTTCACAGAATGCAATTACGGAACAAACAAAGAAACCAGGATGAAAACGACAAGTTATTAACTTTTTTTTTTTATTATTAGAACCAAGAAACCGACAAGTTTATTGACTTTTTTTTTATTAGAACTAAGAAACCGTCAAGTTTATAAACTTAATTTTTTTTTTTTTACAGTAGAACAAAGAAATAAGGAATGACAAGCGACGTGAAAAAACTGAATAATTACAAATACACAAGAAAGAGAGAAGAGAAAAAAAAAAACGCCAATAAATTTACATCGTAAAAGAGAGAAAGATAAAAAAAAAAAACTAAGATAAAAAACTAAAAAAAACCCCCTGAAGTGACAAAAGTTCTAAAATGACAACATTACAAGAGTGGTGATGCTTTTCCTCTTTTCCTCCTTTCCTCCTTCCGATCGTTCAAGATTCAAAAAAGTCAGTGTAGTGTTTTTGCAAAGTGCATTTGCAAATGCTTTTCCCCTTACTATTTCAAGATTATCTTGAAATTTTCACGAACGACGGCGCCAGAACGACAAAGCCTGAAATCCTGAATAACAGCTCTACAAAAAAAAAAGATTTAGTTCTAAGAAAGAAAAACGCAAAAAAAAAACAAATATCAAATAAAAAAAAATAACATATCTCCGAATACGTCCAAGTTTCAAAAAAGTCAGTGTAGTAATTCTTTCCCTGAAATTTCCACAAACAACAGCACATAAATGATGGCACCAGAACGACAAAAGCTTGACATCACTAACGAAATCGGTTATAACCTAACCTACAAAAAAAAAGAATGTATTAGTTCAAAGAAAGTAAAGCGAAAAAAAAATCAAACAACAAAAAAAAAACCATATCTCTGATTTATGTCCAAGATTCAAAAAAAGTCACTGTAGTATTTTTACAAAGTGCATTTGCAAATGCTTTTTCCGAAATTTCTACGAACAACAGCACATGAACAAAGAAAGCCTAAAATCACCAATGAAACTGGTACAAGTTCCCAACTTCGTGACAGCTTTAATCCAACTGAACTTCGTGATGGCTTTAATAATCCAAGGCTTCAACGATGGCTCCAGCGACGACTCCAACAGTGAAAAATATATCTTAAAAAAAAAAAAGTTATTTAAAAGAAAAAAAAACAAATGTACAAGCAAAAAAAAAAACAAACATACAAACAAAGAAAAAAACAAATGATTATTAAAAGGATAATAATTGTTTATTTATGATAGTGATCTTAAAAATGATTGGCTAATCATAAGAGTCGCTATGGCGATGGGTCACCATGAATAATTTTTCTTAATAAAATTACATGCTTAGAAGATATGCAATTTTATTTGGGATTTGCTATATGCAATTAACTGTTTATTAACAATTACAAAAAATTAGTATAATATCTAATTCAACTTATTAAATGTTTTTAAAGACCTTGTAGTTTGCAATTATGTAAAATTTGGGTCATAGATAATAAAAAAAAAGCAATTAATGATTCCTGATTTTTTGATTTTAAATTTTTTTTGACTTTTGAGCTGCATATTCAATGTATCTCTATAGAAATATAATTAGTCTATTTCTTTTTTAGCATGATAGAATTTACTGTAATATGTATATTTGCATGATAAGTAAAAAAATTAAAAATTGTAACAAATTCAATCTTATTGCTAAAAGAATTACAAAATTTCAAAGTAAAGCATAAGGAACTTATTTTTTCACAGTTATAAGAGGACCCCGAACAATCTATAAACTGCTAACAATTTTAAAAAATTGTTATATATTTCTAAAAATGGAAAAGATCTACAGAAAAACAGTTAAAAATAAGCATTAATATTACTAAATATAGAAAAGATCTACAAAAAAATCGTCAAAAATAAGCAAAATCAAATTGCCACCTATCTATGTATAGTTCGGGGTCCTGTTATAAGTTTTAAAAATTGTACAAAAATGAACTTAGTGCATCCAAAACATGTTTGAAATAATAATTTTTAGTTATTAGAAAAGATTTTTTAAAAAAATATAATACTATATAAATATTATACATATATATTATATAGTATATATATTTGTATAAGTCTTTATATATACTATCAGCTATAGTATAATAATATAATAATAAAGAAATCAGAAATTAGAAATCATTGATTCTATTTTTTTGATTTGCACAATTTATTGAGTTTATCCATAATATGCTTTGTATATAATTACATAATTGTTTCAATTTTGTTTAAATTTATAAACTTTAAACTCTAAAACTTTTTATACAGAAACTATCTTAAAAATCTAACCAGTAACTTTGTAAAGCTTATTATAAAGAACAAAGTTACTAGTCAGATTTTAAAAATAATATCTGTTTAAAAAGTTTTAGGCCTTTGAAAAATGCTAATTATTATGGTCATATAATTGTTGAATATAGATATCTTGTACTATATAATACTTATAAGTAATTATACAGTTACTTTGTAGTAAATATAAGTAAAAAAGAATAAAATTATATTAAAAAAAATTTGTTTAAATAATATATAGTTAGTTCTAGATAGTTTAATATATAGGTAAAAAAAAGTAATTTATAAAAATTTTATAGAAATAAAATATAAATATTATTTATAAATAAACTATTTACTTAATTTCTAGTAGATTAATATATAAAGAAAGAAGAAATAATATTTTGTTTAAAGTAAAATAAAAAAATAATTATAAATAATTGTACAGTATAGTATAGTTTCTTTTTAGCAATTTAGTATATAACAAAAAAGAGCTAAGTAATATTTAATAAAATTTTATAAAAATAAATATATATATATTTATGAATAATTATATACAGTTAGACTTCTCTAAATGCATTGCATTGGAACAGGACCCTAAAATAGGTCAGATTAATTATAAAATTACTAAATATAAAAAGATTTGCAAAAAAACTTTAAAAATAAGCAAAAAATTACTATAAATAGAAAAGATCTGTATAAAAATACAAAAACTAAGCAAACTAATACCTAACATATCTATATATATTGGGTGGCAATCAATTAATCGACAATCACTTCATTGACATAACATTTCACTGACAATTATTCACTGACAAGTTCATTTTACTGACAGTTTATTTCACTGAAGCTCATTTCACTAACAAAGTAATTCTGGTCGTTGTCATTAGGATCAGGATGGAATTAGATAGAATTAGGCCTAAAGTTAGTGTGCTTTTGAAAAAAGCTTGTCGGTGAAATGAACTTCGGTGAAATGAACTGTCAGTAAAATAATGTGTCAGTGAATATTTGTCAGTGAAATGTTATGTCAGTAAAGTGATTGTTAGCGAAATAATACGAACCAATGTATATTTTAGGGTCCTATTGGAACCATAGTAAAAATTGATTTAAACATGCATTTAGAGAAATTATGCATTTAGAAAGATAAGAATCTTTAAATATTATATTAGTTGGGCCCAAAAAAAAGATGTGCATTTAGAAAGAATTTTATATGTATGCATTTAGGGAGGTTGCATTTAGAGAGTCTGACTGTAATTATTTTCTAGTAGTTTAATATGTGAGTAAATAAAGAAAATGTGATATTTAATAAAAAAATTTTATGTATATAATTAGAGTTTTACAAACTCAAATCAAATTATTTATTAAGCTTGAGTTTGAGTTTGATATTAAACCAAACTCAAACTCAAACTTTTTTAAAAATTATATTTATGTTTGAGTTTGGTACAAACTTTTTAGCTTGGTTTGGATTTGTTATTAAAGTTTGCAAACTAGTTTAAGCCTGAATAGTATCAATATACAAAGTTAAAATTAATTAGAAAAATAGATATAATTTTGAGCTTTAAATAAACTACTAATAAACTTATTTAAAATTATTTAAAATAATGTATTTTTGAGTACTAAACAAGTTTACTTAGTTCCAAAAATTATAATTTATTAGTATAATTTTGTATAATGCAGAATTTTTTTATATTTTTATTAATAAAATATAAAATTCTGTATTATAAAAATTTTGCTAATAAATTATAAATTTGGGCTATAAGTAAACTTTTAGCACTAAGAAATATATTATTTTAGTTAGATTCTTTTGATTTTCTTAATTTTTAAATAAAGATGAATAAAATTGAATAAGTTTAGTACTCACTAGTGGTAAATTTCACTAATCCAATTAGAATTAAAGATCAAATGTAACATGCAAAACAATTTTGTGTAACAAAAATAAGAATTTTTTAAAAAATTACTTCTAATTTAAAATTTTGTCCATGAAACTACTTTTTATGCAAAAAAAAAATTCCTTGCTAAATTTTACTATATATAAAGCTCTATCCTAATCTCTAACCTTTACCATTATCCTAATATTAAAAGATTTAATTTATATTTGTTTTGCTATAGATGGATAATCAACAGTAAATTTCACCACTAGTAAATACTAAATTAATTCAATAAATATATATTTTTGATAAAAATTTACTAATTTTATTAATTTACTCGGATTGACTTGAAAAAATCAAGAAAATTAAAGAAATATATACTAAAATATAGTAAAATAATTTAGTGCTAAATAAAATAGTTACTTAAAACTAAAATTTATAATTTATTAGTCAAGTTTTGCATCTTGCAGAATTTTCTATATTTTTATTTAATAAAAATATAAAAATTCTGCATCATGCAAAATTTTACTAATGAATTATAAATTTGGACTCTAAGTAAACTTGTTTAGCACTCAAAAATATATTATCTTAGTATATAATTATTTACTTGTTTAATTTTTTAAATAAATATACCATATTTTCGCAAAATAATGCACATAAGCATTATTTCAAAAATTGCAATTTCTTAAAATAGCATGTTGTTTCGAAATAATGCACATGTGCGTCCCAATATAATACCATCCAAATACTGAATTAGTAATCTGCTGAAATAACAAATTCAAATAACAAGCAAAAATAAGAATTTTTTTAATCAAAAAATCAGATTTAGATCAGAAAGGCTATATATAATATTAAGAAATACAGGTTTTTTATGCATTACACATATATAATGCAAAAATTAGACCTTTACCCTGAAATAACGCCTATGCACATGTTCGAAATGACACTCATCTCCTCAAAATAACGCACAGGTGTGCATTATCTTGTAAATATGGTAAGTAAAATTAAAAATTTTATCAAAAATTATCTTAATTTGAAAAATTAAGAAAATTAAAAAAATCTATACTGAAATAATATATTTTTTTGCTATAATCTTATTTATAGCTCAAAATTATAATTAATTATCAAAAGTTTTCATAATGCAAAATTTTTTAAATAATAATTGTTGGGGATGATACTAAAATCAAATAATTCTAAAATTTTGATCTATTTTGATATTAAATTTTAAAATATTCTTGAAATATTTTTTTTGTTTTTATCCTATAGAGTTAGAGTAAGGTTTGGGTATATATTTGATATTAAGAGTATATGTAGATTTTAGCAAGGTTTATAGTTTAAATCAAAACCCAAATTTTAGTATCATCTAATTTTAGTATTATTCCTAATATTAATTAATAAAAATACTAAACATCTCTAACTAGAAATATATAACATATATCTCTGGCCTTTTTGGTCAATCTAAGAACAAAAAATTTATATAATTAAAGCTCATATGTTAATATAGCAAAATTGAATATGTATCATCATTATCAGATATATAGAGTAGATTGCTAAATCATCTTTAATTATTTTTTTTCTTTCATTTCTATTTCTTCACTTACTAATTTTATTTATTTATTTATTATTTGTTTAGCTTGTTATTTGTTGTTTTTAGTACAAGTCACTTTTATTATAGTGAAGCACTTGGGCTATAAAATTTTTTTACTATATTAAGAGATTCACTATAGTAAGAGCCTTTATTATAGTAATAATAATTTATTCTGTTCTAAAAAATTCTTCACTATAGCCAATCTTTACTATATTAAGAGTTTACTATAACAAGAGTAACTTGTATTATTATTGGTGTTATCCCTTAGATTGTAGTAGAACACAGGCAAATTTGCCTGCGTTTTTGCACTTTTTAGCTCTGATTTACTTTTTTAAAATGCTAAAATAATTAAATAAAACTTTGTACAATTATATTTGAAAATAAGGATTACTTTTTTGCAAAATTAGTTTTTATATTATAAGAAAATAAATTATAGTTACATATAAGCTGAAAATAGATAATTTTAAGAAAAAATTTTTTTAAAAAATTTTATTACAATTTTTCTGCGATCTTATTTAGTTTTAGTTTTAGAACTATAGTTCTTAAGACAATATTGTAGTTTATATAAAGGATGACAACTTTCATTATTGCAACTTTAATGATTTACTTGTAAAAATTAAGACTTGTATTAGAAGTAAAGATTTTTTTTATAGACAGGAACATATAAAATTTGAAAAAATCTAAAGAAAATTTTTAATAGTAAAAATGCCAATACAAGAACTTTAAACATTTATTATATTAAAGTTTTCTAATGATTTTAAAAAAATTTTATAACAAAGTTACTAAAACAAAACTTAAAGAATATTTTTTACTTAGAAAAGATATGGCTAAAATCAATATTTAAAATTTTATTAAAAATTTTAAAATACGCAGGCAAATTTGCCTGTGTTACAATCTAAGGGATAGTCTTCCTCCTCTATAATCATGCAGTTTATTAAAAAAATTGGTGACTATAAATAAGTATGATTATATAGAAGTATTTTTATAAGTTTATTAATAAATTGTCTCAAAATTTAATATGACTATATGGGAGTTGTGATTATATAGGAGGTGATTATAGAGAAGGACAACACTAGGACAACTGTAGTTGGTATTGTTGTCATTGGTATTACTATTAAATTTTTTTAGATTCAAGTTCTTGTATTTCTTTAGTGCTTTTGCAGATAGTTCTTGATGGTTTTGCATAGTTTACTGGTATTTCTTTAGTGCTTTTTGCAGATAGTTCTTGATAGTTTTGCATAGTTTACTAAACAAACAAAAACAAACTGAAATGAAAAAAAAACAATGTAAAACTGAATAAAAAACCTAATTAATAAACAAAAAAATCTAATCTGATCTTGTATACAAAATTTTAAATTAATTTTGATACATCATACAAAATTTTAACCCATTTCAAAAATATAGTCCAATGTGTGCTTAGTATGACCCAGGTTGCAGATCTGCTCTCTAGCTTAGTTTTCCAGTTCAAAAATATTTTGAAATATTTCAAACCTACTAAGTTACAATTAGTAACTTATATAATCATTATTTATTGATTCAGATGAGTATTTGATAACAATCATTATATTTCAATTATGATATTTATTATTTATAGATATAATATATATGTGGGTAAAATTAAATTTAATTTTAAGATATTTCAATATAGAAATTAAATTCAACTGCTAAAACTAAAATTATTTTTGTACCAAAAATTAATTTAATTGTTAAAATTAATTCAACTGTTGAAATCTATTTAACTGTTAAAATTAATTAAGCTGTTAAAATTAATTCAACTATTGAATTAAATTAGCTATTAAAATTAATTTAGCTATTGATATTAATTTAACTATTAAAATAAAAATTAAAAAATTATAATTAAACTTTTTATATAGATTGCATTTTTAGTGTTCATATTATAATCATGTTAAATTAGTTCAGAAAAATTATTATTTTTTCTAACTTTTTTTATAAACTACTTGTAAAACATGTTTCAACTATAAACTTTTATTATCTAATTTATTTACTTATAAATTTACTATGAAAACTCTAAATTGTTAGATCATAGATATTTGGATTAATTGAAGTTATTTATAGTAATTTGACTAAAAAATTCATATTGCAAAAATGTGAACTTTAGATTTTAGTTATTAACACAACTTTGGCTAGTGTTTCGAGCTGAGTAGATATTATATAGTTACCCACAGATGTGCAAGTAGCTTAGATTGAATTATGATCACCTAGGTGGTCAACTTGTGGTCACTTGTGAATAAACCCACAGGTTACCCACTATCAGAACTGCCAAATTGACATTATTGTGATCTAAATAGCAAATATGCTTAGGCTTTTTTTTTAAATTATATTTATAGACCTTTAAGATTACAGGTATTATAATATACAAGAATAGAAAAGTAGAATTTATACCCAGGTAACCCAGGTTAGATATTTAAAATTTTTATTTTAGAATGTGAATATAATGTGTAATTAAACTTAGAAGCATTTTGTAGAATAGAACCAAAACAATAAAGCTATAGTTTAATATGTGACTCAATTTATTGATGCATATCAACTATTAGAAATTCATAACTTTTGAATTCATATCTATATCTCGAGCTAAAATATCCAAGTAGGTAACAACTCTAATTAAGCTACCAAGTTCATGAATATAAAAAATATACTGTATATTTATATTAGTATTAATATTTAATCAAGATATATGTTCATAAATATTTACATATCATTTCATTTATTTTTATTACTATTAGTTTATTACAATTTAGTGCATAAGTATAAAAGGATTTTTTTAATATAAATATTTAAAGTAAGTTATTTTAACTTTGTTTACTATTTATAAGTTACTTTATTATAAATAATAAACATTAAGCATAGCTAATAACCAGTTATAGTCAATAAATTATTTCTCCAATTATTCAATCAAATATCTAAATAAATAACAGGTAGAGATGAAGCACTGTACAAACTGCTAAAGAAAAACAAAATATAGCAATTTGTAGGCCATCGCATAGGTTGTATAGGACCAGGCTACCTGTTTATTAATAGACTTAATCTCTAAGCCTTTACCTTACTTTAGGGCCTCAAAATTGATATCCTAGTCTGGCCCTTAAAGCCTACAAGTACCTATAAGTGCTTACAGGCCTTAATATTAATTTAATATGTATTGGTACAGACAACTCTGAATATACCAAACCTGGTTATACCAAAATCAGGTTATAATGAACCAAATTTGAAGAACTAATTTTTAATAATAATTTAGGCTAGTTAGAGTAATACTGGTAACAAATATTACATAATAGCTTGAGGGAAAAGAGGTTTCTGATTTTTTACATTAGATATATAAATTTATAATAGCCAATCAAATTTATTTTACATAAGGGAAAAGTATAGAGAATATAGTAAAAAAGTATTATATAATATCTGTTATTACCCTTATAACAAACTTAAATATTAAATTTCTATATAACACATCTGAACTCTTTTTTATTAGCCCATAACTACTTGTATATATTTTCATAACAAACTATTATATTTACTATTTAATAGAATCAATAATTTTTTTATTAAAAGCATATCCAGTATATGTAAAAGTTGTTCTTGTGACCAATAGATTTTAATAAAAAATATAAGAAGTTTTAACTTATCAAATTGGCTAAATAGTTATTTGGTTAATTTTTTATTAATGACAAAGAAATAGTCTTATTTTAATAAATCAGATCTGCATTTTAATGGCTTATTCATATTTTATTTAAATTCATATTGTTTTTCTTGAATACATTGCAGCTGCTTGTATTATAGCTGTACATATTTGCTAAAATTTTTGTAACTAATCTGGCCAGCACTACTGATCTTATTCAGAAGCTCTTTGCTACTATAATAATTCATTGTTTTAATTTCTTTTTGTAAATTGAAAATTACAAATAGACTATCTTATTCTTGTTCAATAAGGGGCATTGTTACACTCAAACCACCTCTAAAATGGTTTAGTGAAACTGGGATTTAAAATAATTGAAAACCTTATATGTTTAGTAAATAGAACATAATTGCATATAGAGGTTTTATGTGATTTGCTTTTATGAAAGAGGCAAAATGGCTAAAGGTATATGAAGATACTGATAGTCATGAACAGTTTATAATAAACTATAACTAAAATGCTAATCTATATGAAGCGTGAAAACTATCACAGTAATTACGTGATCAATATCATTAATCACTAATGATTATAATCAATTGAAATTGGGTTACACAAGTATATGAAGACACAAGTATCGGTTTATTTAATAAATCAGTATATAAAGATACGTTTCTTTATTAGAATAATAAGTTATTTATTAGACAGCTATTTTATTTAGATAATTAAAACTAGTCTAGTAGACAACTAGTATTTATACATTTTTTCTATATAGTTCATGATCAATTTGATCAAGAGGATCATTATGATCACTATAATCAATGTGATCTATGTGATTTCTTGGCTTGGTGTCCACAATGTTCTAATGTCTTGTGACATACCTATCCAATAATATTTTATGATGAATTCTAGGCTAATACATCCTTTTCCTTATTTATGAGCTCTGCAAATGATAACAAATACCAACTTGGAGTGTTCCTTGAGCATTATCTCCAATACTATAGAGATAACAATTACTGACATTATATGCACCATGAGCATTACCCATATTAGCTTGTTTATATAGTCCTCCAATTATACACATTAAATCTATCACAGATATTCTTGAAATTTTGTTTAAATTAAGGGTACTGGTTCAGTATATGGATTCTATACCATAATAGAACACAAAATATACATAAATAGGTCAGGTATGTGTTTGCTTATTTTTGAAGTTTTTTATACAGATCTTTTCTATTTATAGAGGATAGCTGAAGCTATGTACTTACGTAATTTTTTGAAATTTTAGTTAAAATTCATATCAGAGTCTGTTTAGCATTAGGGTCGAGGTTAGAGTTAGGACCAATATTCCTGACATTTTTTATTAATGGCCCAAGATAGGTTTAGAATTCTGTTTTTATGTTGCATTTTTTTTGTTTTTTGACTTCTTCGGGCTGATCCTTGTAAACAAAATTTTGTGACTCCGTTTGGTTGATTTATACGAAAATGTCACATTGGTATATGGCTTTAGACGACCCCTATTTATAGTAATTTTTTTGCATATTTTTAAAGTTTTGCAGATCTTTTCTTTTTTAGTAACCCTATAATTAACCTGACCTATCTATGTATATTTCAGGGTTCTACTTAAACAATCGATAAGTGCGTGTAGAAACTTTTTTATAATATTCAGTGATGTTTTGGATATATGGGGTGTCCACAATTAAAACAGCTCATATTTACATTTTTTTGAAAAATGAGTTTTCGTTGGATTTATATAAATTTTGACATAATTAACTTTTTTTAATTATAAATGAAAGTCAATTGTCATAATAAAAAATCAAGATAATATAAAAAGAAAAATTATATAAGGCTGCGTAGAGCCAATACATCACAAGATTATCCGATAGTCACCTGCCATCTTTAACCAATCAACATTGTGAAATTTGATTAATCCTGGATCAGTCCGAAAATCAAAACAAGTGATTAAACTCAATTATCTCAAAATAAAATATATGTAAATATGGGCTGTTTTAATTGGGGACACCCATATAATGCGCATTCCGTTGGGAGAGTTAATTCTTCTTCTATAAGTTTGCTGAGACAATAGGCGTAGAATAACGTTTGTACACGTCTAGGTCTTGATTGTGTAGAGGTTAACAATTTCTGGTACATCTTTCTGATTTTATTTTCTAAAGATTCATTTATCTCATAGGGTCTGAATCAATAAGAACTTCACTTGGTTCCCTGGAGCTGAGTTCTATTATAATAGTAGTGATAGTAGAGGTATCCATTTTAGAGAACAATAAATTATTGCCAATATATTTATATATATTTTAATGGGTTCGTATTATTTCGCCAACAATCACTTCACCGACATAACATTTCACTGACAAATACTCACTGACAAGTTTATTTTACCGACAGTTTGTTTCACTGAAGTTCATTTCACCGACAAGTTTTTTTCAAAAAGCACCCTAACTTTAGCCCTAATTCTACTTAATTCTATCCTGACCCTAACGAAAATAACCAGAATTACTTTGTCGGTGAAATGAGCTTTGGTGAAATAAACTGTCGGTATAATGAACTTGTCGGTGAATAATTGTTAGTTAAATGTTATATCGGTGAAGTGATTGTCGATTAATTGATTGCCACCCTATTTTAATGCGTATAATATCGTTTTAATAACAGAACATTTATTGGTATATCTAAAATTAGTCCTTCTGTAGTACAAAGTTTATATACGTCTTGTGCAACTTGTTTATATATAAAATATAGTTCTTTCCATTTCAAAAATAGTTTTCCGGATAAAGCTTTACTGATATGCTTGTCATACATTAGCACTTGATCATTCTCTCTAAATATCTGTTTAACTCGCTTGTGTTTCTTATCCCAGTAAAATCGTTGTCTATTTTGGAATTTTTCTATGTTGACCTTAGCTTTGTTTTGAACTTTTGGCATTTTTTTGAAAATGGTATATAAATGAGTCAATATATTTTCTTTAAGAATTTCCCTTTGAAATATAGGTAATTGGGCTTCACAACTATATATAAGCATGAATGGTGTAAATTTTGTGGTTGCTTGCTTAGCTGTTCTGTAAGCGAATAGTGCTGATGGTATTAATGAATCCCATTAATTTTTTTTGATTATCTAATTTAGCCAATGATTCACATAGTGTACGGTTGAATTGTTCTACTAATCTATTTGTCTGTGGATGGTAAGGAGTCAATAGTAGATATTGTATTTCAAATTTTTGCATTAATCCTCTCACTAACATGTTGTTAAAATGTTTTTCTCTATCCGTCAGGATATACATAGTGCATCCATGTCAGCATATAATTTCTTCGTATAAGAAATCAACAGTATTTTTGGAATCAGCTATAGACATAGGTCGTGCTTCCAGCCATTTAGTTAGATAATCTGTGGCAACTATAATGTATTTGTTTCCTTTTGTAGTTATAGGAAGTGGCCCTATATAATCTAAACCTATTCGGTAAAATGGATATTTAACAGGTACTGGTTGTAAAGGTCCTGATATTAGAAATTTTTTATGCTTTTGGCAAGTATCACAAGTTTTAATATATTGTCATACATGATCATACATTTGATGCCAATAGTATCTAGTTTTAATCTTTTCTACTACTTTATCTGTCCCTAAGTGTGCTTCTGTAGGGTGATTATATAGTAAATATAGTAGTGGTTCTATTTCATGTGTTTGAATTATTCTTACTAACTGGTTATTTTTGTCTTTTCTTTTGTATAGTTGTCTGTTGAGAATTGTAAAACTTTACTTTGAGCTTTAATTCAGCGTTGACTACAAGGTGTAGTATTTGGTGAATATTTAGCAGTTTCTGAATATAATTTTAATTGATTATATTCTATTGGATCCATATTAGTAAGTATATAATATATACAGTGCACGAACCTTTAAATCAACAAGTTATAAATATAGTAGCCAAATTTGGTATCATGTTATACAAAAAACCTAATATGATTGGTTAATATAAGTATATATTAAATTAGAAATATATATAAGAGAGAGAAAAAGAGAGAAAAAGAAAGAGAGAGAGAAAGAGAGTGAGTGAGAAAGAAAGAAAGAGTGAGAAAGAGTGAGAGAGAGAGAAAAAAAAAGAGAAAAAAGAAAGAAAGAAAGAAAAAGAAAATAAAAAGAAAAGAAAAAGAGAGAAAAAAAAAAGAGAGGAATTATAATTTTTATAATATTAAATTTAACTATAGTACATTTTTATTTAATAGAATTAAAAATATTTTTTGTAGTCTGGGCAAAATTAAAGTGGCCAAATTTTTAATTTAATTAATAAATTAGGTTAACTTAACAAGAAATAACTCTATTAAATACTAAGTAATTTAAAAAATTAGCTTTATAACTTTGTTCTTTTGGTTTGATTTTATTATTTTATGAAGAGATTTGATTTATAACTACTTTAGTTTTATTATTTATAAGCTTTTAAAAATTGAGTATTATAGTCGCTGATTAAAGAATTCATGCACTGTAGAAAAAAAATTGTTTTTGTTTTGTACAGTTGCAGTGACCGACTTGCAAAGTTTTTCGTCATTTGTGGAGGAGCTTTTGGATAATAATCGATTTTAAACTGTTGGATTGGTTTTCTACTAAACTGAATTACACAGATAAGTATTAGAAAAATTATTAAATTCTTGTAAATAATTTTAGATAGTGTTTCTAATGTTGGTAACTACCAGGATTGGTATATCAGTAAGAAATCGGTTATTATCTCTGTAAGTTTTATGTTGATTTCTTCAGGGAAAGTCTCAATTTTATTATTAGCTACATAGTCCAGAAGGAGATAGACTTCAGAACCATCACTTTCGGACCAGGTATCAATAGGGCAGCGTCTGAAATTGGGTTGTGGAGTCTGCGAATTGCAACAAATTTTAAATTTTCACAACTAAAATTTGAAGTGCATATGCAAATTCCGCACATATATTTGCAAATTTTACTTATAAATTTTGATTAAATGCTTTTACACTCAACTAAATTTTTATAAATTCTTATAATCCGCAACTATTTTTTTTTATTTAGTTGCAGCCCGCAACTAATTTAAAAATTGAATTTCAGACACTGGATAGGGGTATTGTCAATTAAACTGATACTTTGTAATTTATTGACTCATTGCATGAATCATCAGGAGTAGACCAATAACTTTTTGCAACGTCTTTTATAGAGTAATTCTTTATAGTTATCCATAATTTTAGATCCAAGTAGCATGTAATATATTCATCACTTGGAAAATATAATTTTTCTTCATACTAGCATTGAGCAGTAGGTCCTTTATAGTCTCTAGTATATCCTTTTCTTTTATCTTTTTGTTTAAACTGATAAGAAATATGTTTAATATGATACCAGGTGCTCATTATGCCTTTATTATAAATCCCTTCAGATGTAAATTGGATATCCATATATAGCGAAAGGTATCGATAAATATCAGTAGATAAATGACAATATAATATCTCTTTTACAACCCTTAAAATGCTATCTCTAGATTGGGTTGAAATCTCTATCATATAGATTTCGGATATATCAATCTCAGGATTTTCTTCTTGTTCTGACAAATTCTCTTTTAGGTCAATTTCGACCATGTTTCTATTTTCATACATACAGGATAATATATCAACATTTCAATGCATTTTTCCAGGCCAATGTATTACTGTAAAGTCATATAGTTCTAGTCATAGAATCCATCAGGCTTTTGCTCCTTTTAGTTCTGTTGTCCATAGCCATTTTAAGGTAGCAAGGTCTGTAATAAGAAAAAAATATTTGGTTCCTATATAGGGGTAAAAGTATTCTACTGCCCATACTACAGCTAGACATTCTAGTTCTGTAGCAGAATACTTTTGTTCCGCTTTAGTAAGGCTTCTACTTGCATATGCAATAGCATATTCTCGTTTATGATCATCTATTTGTACTAGCACAGCACCTAATCCGGAAGTACAAGTGTCAGTATGTATATAAAAGGACGATTAAAATCAGGTTGTTGTAATACAGAGATGATTTTTAAAATATCGAATGCTGTTAGTTGTTGATCTGTTCATTGCTAAGGTTCATTTTTCTTTAGGAGTTGGTTCAAGGGTTTTGCTATTCGAGAGAATCCTTCTATAATTTTTGATAATATAAGACAAGATCTAAAAATTTGCGTATCTGTTTTAAGGTAATTGGTATTGAGAAATTTTAGCCTTCTCTTCATTAGGACGTAGTCCATCTCTTCCTATGATGTGTTCAAAAATTTAATGTTTGATAAAAAGAAATGAAAATTTTCTATATTTAATTTTAAATTTGCAAGTTTTAATTTATTAAATACTAATTGTAGATGATTTAGATATTCTTCAAATGTGGTTGAGTATATAGTAATGCCATCTAGGTACACGACAACAAATTTGTTGATAAATTTGTATAGTACCGAATCCATAAGTCATTGAAATGTAGCTGGTGCATTACATAAGCCAAAGGGCATTACTTTAAATTTGTAAATGCTAAATTTAGTAATAAAGGCAGTCTTTTCTTGTTTTCTTCTTCTATTGCTACTTGCCAGTATCTGCTAGCTAAGTCCAAGCTAAAAAACTATTGTGCTGGTCCAAAACTATCAAGTACTTTGTTAATACAGTCAACCCTCCATAAATGCAACTCGTAGGGACAAGCCTACAATGTGCATTTAGGGAGGTTTGCATTTAGAGAGAGCCAATTAAATTGCAGCTTTTCAAAATTAGACCTCAAGTTTGTGTAACTTCTACCAAAACTGTATAACCTATCTTAAATACTAAAATTTGATTGGCCACGTGCATTTAGGGAGGTTAGTGTGATATAAAATGTTATTCAAGAGAATGTGCATTTACAGAATATAGAATGTGTATTTAGCACTAATAACATTTTACGGAATAGAAAAAAACGTGCATTTAGAGAGATATTGCATTTATGGAGGTTGCATTTATGAGGGTTGACTGTATTTGGTAGTAGGTAAATCTCTTTTTCAGTAATAGCATTCAGTTTTCTATAATCGATATATATCCTCTTTTTTTCATTTTTCTTAGGAACAATTACTACTAGCAATCCCCATAGTCCTTCTACTTGTCTTATTACTTTCAATTCTAACATTTTATTTATTTCTTTTTGTAGAAATTCTTGTGCATCTAGGGTATATTTATACTATTTTTTGTTTTATAGACTTCGCATTTTCAGTATTAATATGGTAGCGTACCAAACTTGTACATTCTAAACCTATGGTTTGTCTGTTTTCAGATATTTCTGTGGCAAAAACAACATGGTTTTTGAATAATAATTCCTGGGCTTCATCTTGTTGTTTGGGCATAACCTTACTTCTTACTTTATATTTAGAATCTTCTTTTGTTCCTTCCACAGTCTCTGCTAAGCAAAGGGCTGGGTTGGTATCGCAAATTTCTGCTTCCCAAGAGTTATAATATAGTTCATCCATATTATATTCTTCATATCCATCTGAGAAGAATGTTTCTGATTCTTCTTCTAGCTCATTGATCCATTGATTATTATCGTCATTAATTTCGGTTACAATGGATGGAGGTATAATAGGACCCCGAAATATACATAGATAGGTCAGGTTTGAGTTTGCTTATTTTTGAGGTTTTTTATACAGATCTTTTCTATTTATAGTAATTTTTTTGCTTATTTTTGAAGTTTTTTCTATAGATCTTACCTTTTTTAGTAACCCTATAATTAACCTAACCTATCTATATATATTTCGGGGTCCTGGTATAATACTGGTATGGATGGTGTTTATAGTAGCTTGTTTACTATTATATTTATGTGTAAAGTATATTTATCAAAATCAAGAGTGGCTCTTGATTTATTAAACCAATTAGTTCCTAGGAGTAGAGTTTCATCCTTGGAATCAATTACTTGTAGATCTATCAGGATGACAATATCATAAAGTATCATGTGCACGTCCTCTATAACTCCTATAGCCTTTTTTCTTTTCCTATTTGCAATAACTAATACTGTGTTCGATTTCTGACTAGGAATGAGTCCTAAAGGCCATGACAGATATTACATAATATCCATTTACTATGAGGGTACCCCCTCCCCTACGTAAGATAATTCTGATTGGTCAATTTTAAAAAAATTTTTGGTGAGTGTCAAAATGTGGCGTTCTTCCATATAAAAAAATTTTTCTTACTAAGTTAATGATATATGTCCACTAATTAAAAGTTGTAGAGCTCATTGAGATGCATCTAAAGGTAGTTAGATCATCCAAATTGATCCAGTGGATGGTGAGATGTCATCGAAAAACGATTAGCCGACTATATAAAATCTCATGACAGATTACATATGAAAATCACTATAGGCAAAATGTGGCATGCTTCCATTTAAAACTTTTTTTCTTACCAAGTTAATGATACATGTCCACTAATTAAAAGTTATAGAGCTCATCGAGATGCATCTTACTGTGGTTAGATCATCCAAATCGGCCCAGTGGATGGCGAGATCTCGTCGAAAACGATTGGCCAACTATTTAAAATCGGGTGGCAATCAATTAATCGACAATCACTTTACCGACATATCATTTCACTGACAATTATTTACTGACACGTTTATTTTACTGACAGTTTATTTCACCGAAACTCATTTCACTGACAAAGTAATTCTAGTCATTATCGTTAGGGTTAGGGTAAAGTTAAAGTGCTTTTTGAAATAATTTGTAGGTGAAATGAACTTCGGTGAAACAAACAGTTGGTAAAATGAACTTGTCAGTGAGTATTTGTCAGTAAAATGTTATGTTAGTGAAGTGATTATTGGTGAAATAATACGAAGCCTTTAAAATCTCTGTATAAACTAACATTGTTTACATAGAAATTTTATATAGTCTGCCAATCGTTTTTTGACGATATCTTGCCATCCACTGGGCCGATTTGGATGATCTAACCACTGTTAGATGCGTCTTGACGAGCTTTCATCTTCCAATTAGTGGACATATGGGTGTTACATATTAAAATAGCTCTTTTTTACTTATAATTTATTTTGAGATAATTGAGTTTAATCATTTGGTTTGATTTTCGGACTGATCCGGGATTAATTAAATTTCACGATTTTGATTGGTTAAATGTAATAGATGACTATCAGTAATCTCGTGATGTGTTGGCTCTACGTGGCTTCATGTATTTTTTCTTTTACAATTATCTTGATTTTTTATTGTGCAAATCGACTTTCATTTATAATTGAAAAATATCGATCATGTCAAAATTTATATAAATCTAATGAAAACTCAATTTTCGAAAAATTGCAAAAAAGGGCTATTTTAATGTGTAACACCCCATATATCATTAACTTAGTAAGAAAAAAAGTTTTAAATAGAAGCACGTCACATTTCGCCTATAGTGATATTTATGTAATCTGCGTCATGGGATTTTATAGTTTTTCAACAATATTTCGCTATCCACTGGGCCGATTTGGATAATCTAACCATTGTTAGATGCATCTCGATGAGCTCTACAACTTTCAATTAGTGGACATGTATCGTTAACTTAGTAAAAAAAATAATTTTGGATGTAAGAACACCACATTTTGCCTTTTTCCAGTTGACAGGTGGATTATCAATTAATAAAAATATAAAAATTTGGCATCATGCAAAATTTTACTAATGAAATATTTCTTTGGCTACTAAATTAACTTTTTTAGTACTCAAAAATACATATTTTAAATAAGTTTAATTAATGCTAAAAATTATAATATATTGTAATATATTATATTATATATATGGGAATTGCTATTCGCACCATGGATTTTTGCTATTCGCACCATAGTTACACAAGAATTTCTATTTTTAGAATTTAAAATAATATATGCACTTATGTTACACAAAGGCTCAGTACATTGTTTTTGCAAAAATAATTTTTGGTTACACACTGCTAATGTTGTGTAATATTACACAAGTCTAAATTTGGTAACCTAACCCTGGGTCGGCCAGCATTAAGCTTAATGCTAGTGGGCACTATCATGATAATGCCCTCGCGGGGTTAGACATAATTCCGGCCCACCCTAACCCTAAATCTAGAACATATACAGTATGTATAGTGATTGGCTAAATTTAGAGTTAGAGTGAGCCAGAATTATATCTAACTCCGCCAGAGGCATTATCATAATAGTGCCTACTAGCATTAAGCTTAATGCTGGCCAACCCAGGTTAGGTTACCAAAATTAGACTTGTGTAACGTTACACGACATTAGTGGCATGTAGCCAAAATTATTTTTGCAAAAACAATGCACCGGGCCTTTGTGTAAAACAAGTACATAAATTCTAAAAATAGAAAATCTTGTATAACCATGGTGCGAATAGCAAAAATCCATAGTGCGAATAGCAATTCCCTATATATATAAGTATATATACTATATATGTGTAGCGTAAGACTTTGGCCTACCTTCTCCCCTCTATGATATTATGTAATATCTGTCACGGCTCTAGTTGTTTCATTAATTTTTCAGTAATAATACTTACGGCAGCACCTGAGTCTAGTATTGCCACTACTAGTTTTCTTTAATGCGCACATGGCACCGCATGGCTACAGTTTTTTGTTTTATATTGATTTCTACCCGATTTGCCTAGGTAGTAGAGGGTTTTGCTCTTTTTAGAATCTTTGCTAACTTTCTTTTTTTATCAGAGTATTGGAGGCTTGACCCCCGGTCATAGTTATTTTCATATTTAATATATCTTCTGATATGTCATACAGCTTAAGTTGATTTATAACTGATAGCATTCTTTTTTACGAGGCCTTTCTAGTTGTAGTTATAGGTTTTTCCACTTCCATAAGGACTTCTTCATCTATAATTTCCTGATTTTGATTTCGTCGTGGTCAGTTATGTAATTCTCTTTCTTTCTGTGACTCTGAATGCATCTGTTTTACTTCTTTCCTATCTTTTTATAGAGTTGATGCCGTGGATTTTGAGTTACATATACGGTCTTTTCTTCTTTTTCTAAATATTCATCATATTCAGTATTAGCATAATTAATGGTTCTAGAATTTTAATTACTACACCAATTTTGTGGTTTCTGATCTCTTATGATTTTCTTTTCAGATAAACAGGCTCCAGCATAGTGTCCTAGTTCTCTACACCAATAGTATATGATATTAGTCTAGTTGACATACTTGGTCCAGGCTTTACTTGTGCAATAAGTGCTGATGGAGGGTGGCATAATTTAATGACATTTGTTGCATTTGTTGAGTAAGAAATTCTATATCCTTTTCTAGATTTCTTTTCCTGATTCTTTTTAGGAGCAGTATCATTAGCAAAATCAGTACCTTGCTTGTGGGTTCGAGCTAATTTTAAAATTGTATCCAAATTGTTAGAGTTATGCAACATAAGAATGAGAGTTCTGGTCTTAATCATTTTTCAAAATAATATAGTTTTTGGACATTTTGTAATATACCTGCAATATTAGCACATTTTATTAATCGATTATATTTGCTATAATACATTTTAATAGATTCACCTAATAGTTGTTTCAGTGAATCTAGGTCTTATAACCATTTATTTTGCAACGTTAAGTGCAAAATTAGTTTTTGAAGGCTTTGGAGATAGCAGTCCAATTATCTTCATAATTGCCAGTTAATGTAGTAGTAAAGAAATATTGGTGTTGCTATTCATCAGTATTATTAGGGGAGTAACAAAAATCAGGTAATTTTTTAGGGGGGAGGGGGGTAAAAAAAGTTGAAATTATATATAAGAACCTGACTATTTATATATTGAGGAAGAGGGGGGTAGGCCTCTGATAAAAAATAATCAGGTGATTAATGACACTGCCCTTATACATAAAGGCTGGGAATATATTTTCTATTCTTTTCTTATCCCAATTATTAGCTGCTACTGCTTTTCAAAGCTTTCTAACCAGATAATGGGATCTTGGGTGCCGTTACAAGTGAATAGTTCAATCCACAACAATACAGATTCTTTTGGGTTATCTTTAAGATAATTGAGGATATCATCATTAGAGACCATATTTGTCCTTTGTAGATTAGTAGCGTTAGATAATGGGGTTTGTTGGAAATAATGGGTAAGTGCGGCTGTAGATAAGATAATATTAATTCATTCAAGAAGATTTCCTGGAGAATGTTGATATTTTATGCTAATTATAAGGTGAACGACAATGCACCAACAAGGAGATGAGAAGGATTGTGTATATAATTTTTCTAATTGTTAGAAATAATTATAGGTTTTTTCAGTAAAAGTATAAACTGGGTAAGTAAGGTAAACCAATAACAAAAGTTCTGAAAAGCTTGGATATATTTTCAGGGAGAGGATAACAAAGATCACACGCTTCTTCTTTTATTTCTTAATGGTCAGATAGGTGCAGGCAAATTTGCTATAAAAGTTATATATATAGTTTTAAAAAAAAATTATAAAACGTTATACAATATTTCAATATATATTCATTAAGATTTAATGTTATTTTTAAACTATAAATTATAAACATTAATTATATTTTATAAAAATTTAGTATAATTTAAAATTGACTGATTTTATATAGTAAAATTAAATAATTATGTTATTAATATTTAAAAAATTTTTTAAATATGCATGACCCCTTAAAATATTACTAAATTTTTACTTTAAGTATTAATCCATATAAAAAAATGATATTTATATTTAAAATACATATCTGATATGTATGTATATATACATATATATACAACCACAATACGTTTGTATTACTAAGATATATATCTTCATTGTTTTGCATAGTAATAAACTTTTCACTTAAAGTGGAACTAAATTCAATAAATAGTTCATACTTTTTTTTAATTTATTTATTTCTTTTTAATCTATTGTTTCCAATTTAATACTTTTATAAAAAACACCAGTTGGTGTATATATTTTATCAATCTAATTTCAGATATTTAGATTCTATGGGTAGATATTTATAATGCCCAAGTCAATTTAAACAGTATTGTTTTCTTTTGAATTGACAAGAACTCTAACTTTTATTATAAAATATTAAAATTTTAAAGATGTACGTATGGCTGTTTTTTAAAATCGATTACCACAGTTAATAAATAAATAATTCCAGAAATCATTTTTAAAATTTAAAGTAAACAACCCTTTTTGTAAAACAATAGCGTGAGAATAATTAGTTTTAAAAAAAGTCACTAAACTTTATTTAAATAATTTATGATTATTTTTTAGATTTGATCAATGTAACGTTTGGCGCAGTAATGCGCAATAAATATAAATTTGAGTAAGCTTTAATTATCAATAACATAATTTATACAATTGATATTCTACTACAATGTTATTGAAGTCTAACCAAATTAAATAAGATATCTTTTATCTTTTAGGGGAACCTCTCTTATCTCACTTTTTATCAATTACATTAAAATTAGATTTTGCAGGCAAATTTGTCTGTATAACATATTAAGAAATATCTTTGTGTACTAGATAGTGATTGATTTTACCTATTTGTCTTTGTAAATTGTAACTTATACAAATTTTAAATAAAATAATCTATATTTGCTTTCTGCAACTAATATCGATTGAGCTGTATCTCACAGTCACCACCAAAATGTTATACCGTATTTATATGAAAATAAGCTACCCTTTTTTGCCAAAAAGTTATACAAAAAATCGTCGGGGTAGCTTATTTTCGGATTGTTAAATTTTTCTAAAAATTGAAAACTGTACTAATTAAAAGTTGTTCAAATGCCTTAAAATTTTTATTATAGGTATATTTCGTTGCGCTAAAAACTTTACTTATTTGACCTTTTATATAGTAAAAAAAAAATTTTATATGTAGTAACTGTTAAGATTTCTTTAAAAATTTTTCTAAAAATCTGGGGGTAGCTTTTTTTGGATGTAGCTTATTTTCAGAAACCTACGGTACTTAAACTACCTCTAAAACGGTTTAGTGAAACTGGGGTTTAAAATAATTGAAAGCCTCACATGCTTAGTAAATAGAATGTGATAGTATATAGAGGTTTTATATAATTTGCTTTTATGAAAAGGTAGAACAGCTAAAGGTATATGAAGATACTAATAGTTATGAACAGTTTTAATAAACTATAACTAAAATATGGACTAGTGTGAAAATATAGATATACGAAAACTAAAAGTTATTTTATTTATATATAAAAGTTCTTCAGTTTTAACTATTTAATTATAATTTTTTTTTACTTTATAAAGAAAGACCTAACTACATTTTGATATAATTTTTATTATCATTTTATAATAAGTTTATTTTATAATAAATTTTTTAAAAATTCTATTTTTTAAAAAAAAAAAATTATTTTTGCCACCACTATGCAACTTTATAAGCTTGTACTATGCTAAATATACAGTTAAAATTTTAACTTAATTGGATTAGTGGTTGTTAAAATATAGATTAAAAACTAATTTATTTTAACAAAGTTTTATATATAACTATATATAGTAATTTTCTATATAGAAATTATTATTAAATATTTAAAAATTTATATTTTAACAACTACTGATTCAATTAAGCTAAAATTTTAACTATATATTTAGCATATATATAACAATATATTTGTACAATAAAAACTTACAAAATTGTAAATTAGTATAGTTATTTTTAAAAGCTATTTTTTTGCTTTTTTTAATAAAAATACTAAATTTTAAAAACATTATCACACAACAATATGTATATAAAAAGATAATAAATTTTATATTAATAGATAGCTTAGAACTTGGTTTATTTAGTATAAAAAAATATAAATAGATAATTAAAAATAAAAATCTTTTATATATTGATAAATTAATTATTTAATTTTAATTTATTTATATTTTTGCATTTTATAAATTGAAAAAATAAGTCATTAATAAAAATTTTTATAGAAAAAAATTTTTTTAATAAAAGTTATATTAAATATATGTGTAATAAATAAATGTATTTAAATGTTTATATTAAATTTCAAAAATTTTTTTTATTATAAGATATGTTGTGTATCTACATTTTTGCACCAGACCATACTAATCTATATGAAGCATGAAGACTATCACAGTAATCATGTGATCAATATCATTAATCACTAACAATTATAATCGATTGAAATTAGGTTACACAAGTGCATGAAGACACAAGTATCAGTTTATTTAATAAATCAGTATATGAAGACATGTTTCTTTATTAGAATAATGAGTTATTTATTAGACAGCTATTTTATTTAGATAATTAAAACTAGTTTAGTAGACAACTAATTTGGCTCAAGGCAAGACCCATCGTATTTATACATTTTTACTATATAGTTTATGATCAATTTGATCAAGAGGATCATCATAATTACTGTGATCAATATGATCTATGTGATTTCTTGGCTTGGTGTTCACATGTTCTAATGTCTTGTGACATACCTATCCAATAGTATTTTATAACAAATTCTAGGGCTAACAGCATCTATAAATAATATTATGTACCCCACATAGTAGTGCTTGACCCCTTGACTATATAAAAAAATTTTTCAAAATCCATATTTTTATATAAAATTTTACAAAAACTTGAATATCTTGTAATACAGTGATCCGATTTGGATGATTTAGGTACTATTCAATTCATCTCAGTAAGACGAATCCAATAATACCAAACTCATGTTATTTGGATCACTTAATCGAAAGATATTTACAAAAAACCATTGGTTATATAGTAATTTTATAAAAAAAATATGACCAATGGTATTTGGCCAATAACTTTTCATCCAGTGATCCAAATGAAATAAAATTTGTACTATTCGACTCCTCTCATTGAGACAAATCAAATAGTACCAAAATAATTAAATTTAAACTACTAAATCAGTTTTAGATAATTTTTCTAAAAAAATTGCATTATATTTTTTGACCCCTACTTAAGAGGAAATCATTATTTTTTATCTGACCCCCCTCTTGTGTAATATTATTTGCCCCTAAGGGCTTAAACTGATTAGATCACTAGTTAAAAATGAAATTAGCATATATTTAGCATTCTGACTATAACATTTATAAAAAAATTGATAACCAACTTGCAACTAATTGGTTATTGTTTGACAGAAATCGCTATTCTTTAATATTTAGTTTGCTAAGTGGTAGTAATTCAGGATTATATTCAATGCTAACAATCTTGCCTTCAATACTATCTTTTTTGATAGCATTTTCAATCAATAATTCAATAGAATGCTTATGGTACCTGTTAACAATAACTAATTGGTTACACTTATTTGGTAATTTTTTTTATAAATGCTTATGATTGAAATGCTAAATATATACTAATTTTTTATTTTTTAACCATGTATGTGATCTTAACAATGCATGTATATATATAAACTATCAAATTTCAATGATAACATTATTTGTAATTTAAGGTATAGTATAATACAATATAAATATAAATGGCAAATTATTTGTTGTACATACAAAAATTATTAGTTTATAAAAAAAGTTAAAAATTAATTTAAATTAGTCAAAAACAATATAAAAATTAATTTTTAATTTTTTGTAAATATAAACTTTTTCAATTTTTCAATACTATAAAATACTATAAAATTTTGTGAGAAGTTGTTAATTTTTACAAGGAGATCTATAGAAAAAATTAACTCTGATTGGTTAGAATCTATTTAAATCATATGATATCATATAAGTTGCATAATTTAGCATGTGTTTACTATTAAAAATAATCTATATTATACTCTATTTTTAAATTCATAAATAGTTAATTAGAAATTGTATATTAAAATCTTTAGTATTAGACCCATGGACCTATAGCATACTAGTTATATTTCTGGGTCACCAATTATAAGGTTGTGAATTTATTTTTACTTGGAGATATTTGAATTTTATTAGAATTACGATTAAAGTCTTTGAGGATAATTAATTTTTTTAAATAAGAGCAGATATATACAATGGATCTAGAAATATTCCCAAAGCTGCCAAAAAAGGTAGTACAATATTTCAGGCCAGCTCAATTAAGGAATGCAGTATAACATCTTGAATTAAACCAATTTATAAAGAAATATAATACAAAAACTAGAAATTTGGTTGTGTGGAATCGTAGTACGGCTGCTTGAAGATCAGCAAATTGTGTAGAATTGTAATACAGTAATCTAGGATAAGGTTTAAGAAAATGAAGTATAGCATTTGAATTGAGACAAATGTGTAGAACTGTAATACAAGTTAGAATTAGAATATTATATGAGGAATCAGAGTACTAGTAAAATTGTTATATGGTGCTTATATAACTATTTAAAGAAATAAAACAAGGAATTTTTGAACTAAGATACTTCTGATAAGATTCTGGTTAATTAGAAAAAAAGAAACAAAATAGGCAATTATTGTCAACTATAATTTATACATATAAATATAGAGGACCTGGTTTAGAAGGTCTCAGTATCAAAGTTGATAAATAAAATTAATATCAAATAATATCACTAGATAATTGCTATCTTGAGGTTTTTAAAAAAAAAATTTCAGTATTCATAGCTTAATATACCTAGATATTTCAACAAAAAAATGGGTCATTCTTACTGCTACACAAATACAAGAAATTTGTAAAGCAAAAAAACAAAATACAAATATTAAAAATATAGATCTTGCAAACCAGTATTGATAAGTTAATTATAACCAATATCTTAAAAAAAAAGAAAAATGGTTAGCTATTGTGGTTGAAGAACAAGAAGAAATAAAAAATTTTATAGGCTGAAATGGCCAAAACTTGAAGAATCTCTTGGTCACTGTGTAGATAACACACTTAATATAGAACAAGATATTAATGAACATATTCTCAAGACAAAGCAAAGTTTTTTGCTGATCACTTTTATATTAAAGATTTTCATCAGTTCAATAGTTGGCTTACTGGTTTCAAAAAGCATAATGGACTTTGTTATTTTAAAAAAGTAGATGAAGCAGTGAGTATACCTCCCATGGTAGAAATAGCAGAAGAGTGATTTAGTTTACAAAATTTACTTCAATGTTATAGTCTTGAAGATATTTGAAATGCTGATAAAACTGGGCTTTATTGAAAATAGAACCTTTTTATGTATTGGCTTGTTCAAAATTGGCAGGACACAAAAAAGCAAAAATGTGTGCAACAATATTTTGTGTATAAATGCAAATGGAACTAAAAAAATAAAACTAGCATTTCTTTATGCCTTCAAAAGACCCCATGCTATGTGAAATATTAATTATGAAAATCTTTCTGTCTATTATTATTATAATCAAAAAGCTTAAATGAAAACTACTCTTTTTAAGGGTAGAGGGTACTATTTTGAAATTACATATAAACCCAATGGCAAATTTTTTAAAAAAAGGGTTTTATTAAATATAACATTTATTAATTTTTAAATATAATTATTGGCTAGGTTTTTCTGATTCCAATACTAGTAAAATTATTAAAATCGGATAAGTATTTAACAAGATATGATCGTTTAAAGATAGTGTATTACAAATTTTATATGTAAATCAGCCAATCAGAATTAGAAATTTTGTACTACACAAAAAAATTAGGGGTAACCCAAAAAGACTTTGTAATATATGTAAGCACGTTTTCTTGAAATAATACACCCTCCTAAAATTTAACTATAATAAACAAGAGGTTTTAATCTACAAGCCACAAAATTTTGGCAAAAATTAATTGTGGCTTTAAAAATTTCTATTAATGGTATAATTTCTTTATCTATGTAAATCTCAATTTGCCACCAATATCATATGAAAAATGATCGACATACCCTCTACCCTTAATTAACTTTTCTTTAAGCTTAACAATCAAATAAACCAAAAACGTTAAAAAATTATACTTTTAGTTGACCAAGTATCAGTACATGCTATTTTTGACAAAACTAAAAGACAACTAGATTGTGTATAAGTAAAATTTCCTTTAGTATATATGCCTCCTGTTCTCTAGCCTTGCAATATAGAAATTATCTATTTGTTCAAGTGCCACCCACTACTAAACTCTTTTTGTTTAAACCAGAATTAAAACCTATGATGATGTGCAAAATGGAGTAAAAAAAGAAATAGTTGAATATAATATTTTTGATTCTATATTTAACGTAGCTAAAGCATGGTCTATGATATCATTAAATACTATTAAAAACTGTTAGAAAAAATATATATTCTTTTACAAGAAGGTTCTGAAGAATTTAATAAGAAATTTGAAGGCATATAAGTATATTAGTAATGCAAGAATGTAATTTTAAAATTTATATACATTAAAATTTATGTATAATAATCTTAAAATGTACATTCTTGCCAATTTTTAACAAATATACATTCTTGCTAATTTTTAACAACATATAACAACCAATACAATAAATAGGCATGTTCAAAGAAAATAATTCAATTATATAAATAAAATCTGATTATAGATTTTTTCTAGAACACACACAAAACAAATAAATCTTTAATGAGCTAATATATCGGTATAATCAGATACATTAACTCATTACTAGATATGTTATTTAAAAAAAAATTAAAAAGTTTTTATTTTTTTGAGAATTAGCAGGGAACTCTCCCTGACGATCACTTGTACCAGATTTTCATACAAACGAAATATCAAAATACTGGAGTTAGATAAAGAAGTGAAGCACTGCAAAAAATGGTTTTTATAAAGGTCAACTATCACTTCGGGGACTCTTTTATATATTCGGCATGCAAACCAAAAGCAAGAGTAGAAGAACAAGTGAAAACAAGCAGGTAGCGCTTTAGTAAACACAGAATTTTGGTAGAGGTATTTCTTCGTCGATGAAGTTTTTTGCAGCAGCTTAATAGAGAACAGTATTTTGGTTTTCAAATATACTCCTTGGAAAATCTAAAGAACTTAAAATGAACACCTGCTACCAAAGTCTTGCTTTACTATAGATTTTTTTAGGGAATATTTTTTGCATAGAAAAAGTGGGAAATCTAGCTTATTCTCTCCAAAAGATCTGCATTGTTTACCAATTTTGAATTGGGAACAGAAGTCATGAGGAATCGCGTTGCCTACGTGTAGGACAAGGATTGGTGTTGACCATTTGGAGAAAATTCTAGAAAATTCTTGCAGGGCTAACTCTACCCCGAAGATATATTAGTATATATGGGGGCTCGTTAGTAAAAAAGGGGTAGAAAGTTTTTACTACTTTTTTTTTAAATTTTAAATTAAAATAGTTCAATAACTACTATATCAAATTAAATAAAATTTTTTTATTTAATTTTATAACTATATATAATTAAAACTAGGAACTGGGAACCGGTATGAGTCTGGAGCGTTAAAATTTATAATTTATATTGTAAAATTAAAACTAAAAACTTAAAAAATTTTATTGGTTTTTTTTTAATTTTATTAAGTTTTCTTATTTTTTTTAATTATTTTTATCATTTTTATTATTAATTTATTTTTTATTTTTTTATTTTTTTTATTTATTATTTTTATTTATTTTTTTATTTTTTTTTATTTATTTTATTTATTTTTATTTATTTTTTATTTTTTATTTTTTTATTTTTTTTTTATTTTTTAATTTTTTTTTTATTTTTTATTTTTTTTATTATTTTTTATTTTTATTTTTTTTTGTTTTTTTTTTATTATTTTTTAATTTTTAAATTTTTTTTTTATAACGACTTTTTTATTTTTTTTATAACAAATTCATTTTTTTTTACAATATAACGATTTTTAATAATTTTTTAGATTTTTTACGAATTTTTTTTTTTT